>PVKA01005219.1:0-82801 GCA_004027165.1 Ctenomys sociabilis | reverse complement strand
ACAAGTGCATATGCTATTTATTGACCATAATCTATAGTAGTGGTTTGTTTAATAATCTGAAAATAAAATCCAGGGCAAAAGAAATTCAACATGACTTAAGCCTTCTCCAGAGTTTCTTGTCTTAGTGAGTACTATCACAGTCCACCTGCACATTCAAAAAAAAATCTATGAGCAATTGTTGTCCCTTGCTATCTCTGTTCACCTCCATCTACCTAATTGCCATGTCTTTATCTTCCTTATATTTCTCAATTCTATTTTCTCTTTCTTTCACTTCTATTGCATTAGTTTGTGGTTATAGCTCAATGAGCCCACTCTGACAATTTTCAAATAGTTTAGTAGTTGCATCCTAAAGAAACAAACTGGAATATTTATATTCCCTCCCATGCCACATAATTTTTGGTCAAGGCTACCCTGCTGACCCCTGGAAGCATTTCCTGCTCTCTATCTGAGCAGGATAAATGTCTAGTAGGTAAAGGTGCTGCCTGGTGAAGGTGAAGGAGCACCTGGTGGAGGTGTGAATGAAAAAGAGAGGCATCCACAGGACCTGGGGGAGCAGTGACAGTGTCTGCAGCAAAGTCTTATGAAAAGTTTCAAGATTGTACTTGATCATTTGAATAAGCAACAATTCAAATGGCTTGGTACAGTTTGTAGAGCCACTAATCTGCTCTAAAATGATCACCAACAATTTAAGGTCCCTTCAAAACCTGTGCTGTTTGTTTGTTTGTGTGTTTGGGTCCTCATCTGACTCTGGTTCTTAGCCTCGCCTAGTGGTTGCCTTCCTCTTGAAATGCAGCTCTCTTCTCCCTTGGCTTCTCTGACATGGTACTCTAGATTCTCCCCAGCCTTCCTTGCTGGATGCTCTTATTCTTCCACAAATCTAAGTGTTAAAGATTAGTCTGAAGCCTTTCTGATTTCCACATTTTCTTTCTTCATCTCGCCTATTCCCACAGCTTTTAATACCCTAGTGCTATCGTTTCCTCATTCTCCAAGCGTAAGCCTCATCTAGTCAACTGCTTATTTGGCATCTTCAGTTGAATATTTTTCTTAGCCATCTCAATTTTAAAGTACCAAGATTAGAACTTCCATCCATCTGCTCATCCTATATTTTGCTTCCAGATGGTCAACATAGTCGCTGGGACTCTACTTGATTGTTTTTTTAAATTCTTACATCCAACCCCACAGCATTCCATGTGGGCTACACTTTCAAAATAGCATGGATCAATCCACTTGTTCCTATTTCCACAGCTGAAAGTGTTGTCCTATCCTAGTCTTTCAGGTGGGTAAATACTCACCTTCTAGTTTGTCTTCCTGGATCTTCTGAGATACCTTTAAAAGTCAATTTTAACATAATAGAATGATTATTTAAAATTAATTTCTGCCACTATCACATCAAAACCTTACTGAATTTCTGTGGCATTTTAAATCCTGTCACTGCCCTGATTAAAAAAACACTTCCTGGTGGCTTCCTGTGGCATTTAAAATTAAACATCACAATGACCTATGTTGCTTGACCTCTGCATTTATTTCCCACATAAATTCATGTTTCCACTACTCATTTAGTGCTGTAACACAAGGTTCCATATTGTCTAGATCTCATTCTACACTGAGACTAGAACATCCATAATTCTGGCTCTTCACAGGGCTGATTCTTTCTCAGCCTTTCAGACCTCAGCCTTAAATATAGCCATTATGAAAAACAAACTTACTTTATCACTCTATTATTTCTTACCCTGTTATTGCTATAGATCTATTTCTCCTCAAGATTCTGGCATAGTTGAGCCTATATTTCCTTTATTTCTTCAACTGTTTATAATATCCTCTCCATTAAAAGATATACTGCTTGAAGACATATGTCATGTCTGATATTCACCATTACATCCTCAGGGCTCAGTGGAGCCTGGCTCCTGTGAGGTGCAGAATAAAGGTTTCATGAAACACAGCTGCTACAGCTTATTCGACTTTTCCTCGTTACTAGTTGACTAGTTGAGGTCATTTAAAGTACCAGCACACTCTTTAAAAGACCTGACTATATCTCAGTTATGGAGAGCAAACAAAATTGCAATAGGGGAAAAATCATGTTGAATTGTTCAGCTGAACAAGGTTAATATGTGACAGAAAACTTGTCAGAATGACGAGACTACACTTGTTCTTTCCAGAGTCATAGTGTTTTTGTTATACATAGATGGCAATGCAGATGATTTGGCTGTGACATTTCTAAGCTATTTTATGCTGAGCCTTCTCCTTACCTGTCTTTTTTAGTGTGTGGTAAATCCAAGGAGACTGGCCTTTGGTAATCAGTTCTTAAAACTAGTCAGTAGTGATTAATTTTTTTTCTCCTTTTTTTGAAGAATTTAATTATAGAAACCTAAAAGAAGACCCAATTTGAATAGTTGGTTTTGGGCCCAATTTGTATATTATGCCGTTATGCTAACTGGATGTGCTAAATGTGTGAATACTGCAAGAGGGTGCAGCTGATACTCTCATTGCTAGAAATTTCTTTCCTTTATAAGATGCATAGTTTATCATCTTCGTCAATGCTAACTGAGCTTAACAAACTCACACTACCAATGCTATCATTCAATACAATATGGCTTCCTCCAAATACCTTTTACTTGTCATTTGACATTTAACATAATACACGCTCATTTTAGAAAAATTGTGAAACACAGAAGAGATTTTTAAAACAAAACCATTAATCATCACCAAAACATTTTACCCAGAGATAACTCATTTAATTGCATTTTATGACATGTTATATTGGTCTTCTTGCCTGTTGTTAAGACAAAATGCCTGAACCTAGAACTTAAAGGCAATAAGGTTTATTTTAGCTCACAGTTGGAAAGGTTTCAGTCCATGGCTAAGTGCTTCAACACATAAACATTATGTTGGAAGGATACAGTAGTGGAGGTGTCCAACTCATGGCAGTAGGAAGCAGGAACTGGAGGAAGAGCCAGAAAGGAAAGGACCTGGGGCCGGATATCCCCAAGGCCAGGTCCCCATGACCCTTTCTCCAAGTAGGCCCCACCTCCTAATAGCCCATCCACCTATGAACTCATCAATAGGTGAGTGTGCACACAATCCAAGTGTTCTCCAAGTGTTCTTTCATATACATATGAATTGGATAAGGTCTGATATATATCAATATAATATCTTATATATTATATTGATATATCAATATATTATATTGATTTATTATATATTATATTGATATATTATATTATATTGATATATATCAGACAAGGTCCATGTGACTTACATTGTAGAGGGCATATAAAACAAATGAGACAAGATATATTGGCTAGTCATGACAGCTATCAAGAACACAAAGCAAGTAATGAGACAAAGTTCCTAAAGGGTGAGAATGAGAGCTGGCTGCTTCAGAGAAGACTTTCTTAAAAGACAGTCCCACCTGAGACCTAAAGAGCAGGGAGCAGTCAGTTATAGGAGGGTATGAAGAAGAGAATATGAAGCAGAAGGAACAGCATGGTAGGAAGTGTCTGTGTCTATTAAATGCCAGTAAATGAATGTAAATAAAGCTAGAGACTAAAGAGGCAGAGAGTTGCATTATTATGTCCTTTAGCCAATTTTGTTCATATCTTTCTATATATGATATGTTTGACCTAGAGAATTTAAAGGTTTATATTGTCAAGTAATTTTGAGGTGTGTGTGTGTGTGTGTGTGTGTGTGCGTGTGTGTGTGTGTGTGAGTGATTCCATCCACTAGAAAATCCTTTATCTAACCTTCAATTAGAAGAAATGTCCATTTATATTATAAGCAACTGTTTCTGTTATGTCAACACTTTGGCAGTTTCTTACAGTATTTGGCAAGGATTTAAGTGGATATTTTTTCCCAAGTAAACATAATATTTTTCTAAGTAAATATAATGTTACTGAGCATAGGCTATTAATAATCTTTTCTCCTCTGCTAATTTTATGGCCTTATCACACAGAATCATCCCTAGTTATCTGCAGGAGACTGACTCCAGGACTTCCTATAGGTAACTCAGGTACCTGATGCAAAATGTCATAGTACTTGCAATTAACCCACACACATCCTCCATATACTTTAAATTATCTATGGGTTATTACATTTACCACAGTGTAAGTATTGTGTAAATAATTGTTGTGCTGTCATTCAGACAATAAGAACAAAGAAATGTTCATCTGTAACAGAAAATGGCATCCTAGCCAGTGTGCTTCAGTTTCGTAGTACCCAGATAATAGTTACTATTGTAGTTCTAGTTGTTTCTACCTCCAAGAAATGGCTGGTCACTGTGATGTATTCCTGGTCACTGTGGTACATATTGTAAGAACCATCCCCCAGTTTACAAGCCATACTCCCTTTGTACTTTCTGTTTGCTTATCCCTTATAAGCCTTTGACCAGGGCCAGGGAAGGTAGCTTAGCAGCATAAGCATCTGCCTGGCAAGTGCAAGGTCCTGAGTTTGATTCGCGGTACCAAAGCCATTGATCACCAGAAACTAGGGCTTGGTATTCCAATCAGTGCCCATCAACATAAAGTAAATCTGCTCCAAAACCTCAGTGCCATTTCAATGCTTCTTCTTTCTATTGTACAACCAGTATAGAAGAATATTTTTAAAATGTATTTTTCCATATGTAATTAATTTACTCAGTAGAGGTAGAGTCAAGGGATACAGGCAGTCACATATACCTATTATGTTGAAAGCTTACGAAGAGAAAAGTGAGGTGAGCCAGGTGAACCAGACAGTCTGTCAGGATATTTATTCAGGCCACAGCTTGGCGGATTACTTCATTAGGAGTTGGAAAGGGTGAGAGACCAGCTGGAAAGCTCCAGTAGTCATCCAGACGAAAAAGCTTGAATAAGATCATAGCACTGAGAACGGAAGACAAGTCATTGATAAAAACATTGGCAAGCAGAGCTCATCAAACAACTAGAGGTACGTATCAGGGGGTGGAAAGAAAACAAAGATGAAGATAACTTTTAGTACACTCCATTATATAAAGTTTCTATATCTTGGTTGGTGTTATTAAAACTCAAATTTCCACTCTTTCTTTTTTATTATAAATTAAAGTTAAATATCAAAACTAGGAAGAATCAACTAATATTTCTTCTTACCACTGAAAAAAAAAATATCAAAGTTTACTTTCAAATTGTAGTGCTAGCTCTGCTCCTAAGGTGCACCGAGAGGGCTATTGAGACTGGGCATGGGGGCGCCTATAATCCTAACACTTGGGAGGCTTTAATCAGGAGAATCACCACAAGTCCAGTCTTGTAGTGAGACCCTCAAAACCCTGTAGACCTTTCCATAAAGTATAGAAAAAAAATTGTATTGCACATTCATTTTAAAGTTCTTAATCCTATATATCACTCAAAACTTTATCTGAATTTATGCCCAAGGACTGAGTTTTATTTGTTTCAGCTTCAACTCTCCAAAATCCTCACTCCTGCTTCTTTTTCCCTCAGGGTAAATGACATAGCATCCTTTTCTCCTACCAACTGAGTAACCTTACCAACAACTGGAATTCAGTTACCTCTCACAATTATGATAAATTCTAAAATGGTTCATTAATTCTTAGTTCTATGACATTGTTCAAGTAACTTGACCCTAGCTTTTCTTGGTCTCCAAATTAATATTCATAGTTCTTTAATGACTATCTCTCCACAGAAAGCCAACTCAATCACTTAAATAAAACATTCTCCCCTCCCCACTCCACTCCTGAGTGTTTTTCCAGTTGATTTCAGAGGTAACAGACACCATTGATCAACTCTTTTGCCGAAAAATTTTTTAAACAGTGAAAATTATAAAAGGTCTGCTTGAGTAAAAATACATAAATAATGTATTTTTTCTCACTACTTCTATCTAGACTTTATAAAGGTTGCAAAATTGTTTATCATGTTTACCATAAAATTTATATTATTATTATTATTGTTCAGTGTGTTTGGTACAGGGTCTTACTACACAGCTTGGACTTGTAGTGATCCTCCTGTTTTCAGCCTCTCCAGTGCTGGGATTACAGGTGTGTGCCACCACTCCCAGACTGTGTTGCTGGACAAGCGTGCTCAGGGGTAGGGCTGGCATGGCTTGGGGTGCCAGGGATGGAACCCTGATCCCTATGCTTGCCTAAACAGGCACCTAGTCCACTGAGCTACCTCACTGGCCCCTTAAAAACATTTTTAAAAGAAAAAGCAAATTCTCCTTGCCAGACAGTTACTGCTCAATGCATTTGAGGTTTTCATTTGAATAAAAAGTTCTAGAATTAAATAATCGTTACTTTCTACAAATAAATATACTTTAATGCATTAACTTTGAATTTAAAATTACAAAAATGATAAATTATAGATATATATTTGACTAAGATTTTTGAAAGTAATAGGTTAAGTAGATTTCAACATGAGTTCCCTATAACTATCCGTGGGAGGACTTCCTCATGTTACCATTGTGAAATGCATGTTGCACTTTAACTCTGATCTGCAGGAAGATTCAGCCCAACTGTCAGCCCTCCCTGGGAACTGAACAAGGTCTCATTCCTTGTCTGCTTGAACTGAGGTGGTTCAAGGTTCCTTTGTAATTACTTATTTTTATTTTTCCCTCATTTTTAGTTCCTATTTTCAATTTTTTTTATCATCCTACTCTATAGGGACGTTTGCAAAATACCATAAATCATGTTTAAGAATTGGACAGACTATAACTTAAATACCAAAATATGACCAGATATGAATATAGTGTTGCTGATTTTGTCTCTTATGTGGTTTCTTTTGCTTCTATAAACTTCAAATAGTCCTTGCATTGAGAGCTCCAAGAATTCCTATTACACTTGAGATATATTTTTATTAAATGTCAAACTTCATCATAGTGAACATATGCTTTTTACTGACTTCATTCATATATGGTATTTTTCCATTGTTAATGGAACTCAACTATCAGGTAAAAGTACATTACAAATTCAGGTATACTAATGAAATATCAACCTGAGAACAACCCTGTTGGGCAACAAATCACACCCTCGGTCAGGTTTTTATAGCTTTCCATGATTACAAGTAAAAAAGAAGCTTAGCAATGTGTTTTGATCCAAAGTGCAAAAAATGCCACACCTTAGAAAAAGGAATAATAGAAAATTATGACATGTGTTCTTCTTTGTGAAAAATTAAAAAGCTATGACTAATTCCTGAGAGCAACAGTATAAGCCTTTGTCTTCAGAGACTAGAAAATTCCTATAAAATACAGACTAGTTTTAGTAGTAGAGATTATTTGTAAATCAAATCTCTATGTTTGCATCACTATATGTACATTCATACCTATAGCAGTATACTTTTGGCTAAATCTTGGAAACAACACAAATGTTCATCATCTGAGGAATGCATAAAAAGAGACACTTTTTTTTGAACAATGGAGTATTACTCAGCTATAAAAAAAGATAAAGTCAAGGCTTTTATGGGTAAATGGATTCAACTAGAGACCACGCAAGTGTAATAAATCAGATCCATATATGTAAACATCTTATTGTCCCCCTAGAGTAAGAACGTGGAGTAAATAAAATCTGAAAAATATAATAAATATTATCTTATTGTTCTTTTGTTTTGTTTTATGTATTTGGCACAGGGTTTCACTAGGCAGCCTGGACTCATAGTGATCCTCCTGCTTTCAGCCTCCCCCAGCGCTGGAATTTCGGTTGTTTGCCACCATGCCCGATCTCAGGGGCCAGCTCAGCGCTCCAGTGGGGGGTGCCGGGGCAGCACGTGGTGCCAGAGATGAACCTCAGTGCCTGTGCTTGCCTAGGGGCTGCCGAGCCGTCTCGCTGGTGCTTACAATAGATATTGGGAAAGGGAAAGAAACTGCTCTAAAGGAAAGAATGACTGAGATAAGAGAAAGGAGAAAAAGAGAGAGAGAGAATAATGGAAAGACAACAAACATATGCACACACACACAGGTTAGCTGGGATGACTGTATTATTAATTTCTCTTGATTTAATGAAGGGAACAGTTAATTTTAAAACTTTTATTTTGACCAGTTTTACAGTCAAAATAAACGTTTTAAAATTATTATCCAGTAATAAAAGTTTTTATAATTTAAAGTTTTTATCCAGTAATCTGAGCAACTGCTTTGAAGACAATAATGTGCAATATAGCAACCATGGTTGAATTCTTAACATCTTGCTTTTCGAAATTCTGAATCATTACTAATTTTTAAATATTTTTATTCTCTTTAACATGAAACAAAACTGTTTGATCTGAAATAAATCGTAGAATAAATGGGCATTTGTAATATGTCTTAGAGAATGGATAGGCCATCAAAGTTATACTGTTGACTAATGTGGTAGCAATATAAATGAATTTATAATCTATTTACTTAATATTTGAGCTATTCATGCTGGACATTGTACTATGCCCCAGGAATAAAACAGTGGGAAAAGATGCTTACTCCTCAGTCAAGGAAAGGATTTTAAAAAGCAGAAAATTATAACATATATATTATGTAATGCTAGTACATACAATCTGGGAGATAATTAAATTTTTACTTTTTTATGTATTTAGTACAGGGTTTACAGGGTCTCACTACATAGATCAGACTCGTAGTGGTCCTCTTATTTCCAGCCTCCCAAGCGCTGGGATTTCAGGCACCCAACACCACCCCCACTCTCACCCTCCTCTCAGCGCCCTCTAAGGGTGGGGCCAGCACAGTTCATCTGGATAGTTTTCAGAGAAAGTATCATCTACTTTGAGATCTGAACCAAATTCAGGAAAATATCCATCTTCTCAGAAACACTAAAGTAGATGCAAAGAGAATTTTCCAAAGTGATGTGCATATTCAAAAGCCACGGCAGAGGAGAAAAGCATATAGCACTTTTGAAGGACACACGATTCCACCATGCTTCACCTGAGAAGGTAGTGCAGAAAGTGGCTACAGAGACAGCGAGAGATGGAAGCAAGAGTCACTTGAATGATTTGAGGATAATTAGCAACCAGACTTTATTCTGAAAATCCTGAGGACCACTGGAGACTTTAAAGCAAGAGAAGGACATATTTAGATTTACATTTCAGTAATGTGGAAATACCTAGCACATTACCTTGAATTGGGAGACTACTGGACCAAGACAGGTACAAGTGATGAAGGCCTGCACCATTGTTACTCACATGTTTTATCATGCATGCACATCTGTTTGAGCAATATATCTTTGTTTTGTGTTCACTGATTTATTTATAAAGTATTACTGTGTATCATTATATTAATAAGTGAAACTAATGAATAAGATAGGATAAAACTGATAGAAGTTCTAATACTGTCTTCTTCCCTCCCAAAAGGCTAAATTACATACATACCTGAGTGTGCATGCTATACTCTATAGACCACTGGCTTAAATTAAGAAACTAGGGATGTGATACAGAAATATGAGCAAATTAGAGAGAAAAACAGAAGATGCAGAAGCAACAGGGCTTGATTGATTGAATATAAAAGAAGGAGAGATAAAACAATTCAAGAAACTGGTGGGGCTTCTCATCTGTGCAGTCAGTGTTGTATACTGGGTAATAGCCCAATAACAAAGCAGTTTAGATGGAAATAGTTAAAGCCCCTTTGCACAAATCAAACTGAGATAAGTTGTGCTGTAGGTATCAGTATAAGCAAGTATGAAGTTTATCCCACAGTGGCTTACAGAGAGATAGAAAGGTCAATTTACCTTTCTAGCTAAACCCACAAGTCAGATAAATATTTCATTAACAATTAAAATATGAGAATTCTCTTCCTCCCAAATACCCAGTGATTTCACCTATTTGGGGCTCTATACTTAGGGACTACACTCAGACAAAAAAAAAAAAAAAAAAAAAACCTCAGACTTTCATGTATAAAGGTATCAATTTTCAAGAATCTTGGCCTTTGGGTTAAATATATTAATCTATTATGTCACAGTTTAGTAATGTGTACCATTAGGTAAAATAGCTGAAGCATTATATTTGCTGGGCTTTTTTTAGCAACATATCTTGGGACCAAGTATCAAGCTTACAACTTTGTGCTTGCCAGCTAGGCACTGTGCCAGTGAGCTATAGCCCTAGCTTATTATATGGCCATTAAATGAAGTGTCAGTGGCTTTTCTGGACATTAAGATTGTATGCTTTATGGTAACACCTTCAGGAGCAAGAATTTCGATTTTAATATAAAATTTAGAAAAATTTAACAACTTAAAACATCAACTATTTGCTGATTGCCTTTAATAGTATGCAGAGATCCCATAAAAGATTCATTTGAAAGTCCCTAATATCAGTCACTAAGGCCCAATGTGGTCCCCACGAATTTTTTTTGGAGGAAAAGGCAGACAAAATGTAAAGAAAAGGTCAGAACCACATACAGAAAATTTCAATCCTTCCTATAAAGTATATAAGATATTTAATTGTAAGATGTTTAACTCGTCTCTTCTGAGTTCTCCCTTAACCCAGAAAGGTAGTAATTAAAGTCAGATATGTTGCCAGGTTTTTCCTCATGTTGAAATATATCAAGTTATCACCTTGTTGGGAAAATGATGATTTTATGACATAGATATCTTCTCATTTAAAGATCATAATGGCCATACTCAAATGAAAGGGAGAAATTCTACCTGAAGCAAAGTACTTTTTTGCCTGTCACACAGAGTAAATGGCAAGACCAGGGTTCAAAACAAGATCTACTTGCCCTCCACCCTCGTGTCCCTCACCACTACATCCTAGTGCTTGATTCACCAAACAACTCTGACCAGGTGTTCTCGCATATGTGGAGAAGGCAAACGAAACATTGCTGTTGAAAAAAAGTAAAAACTTCAAAAAGACTGAAGTTTTTCACAGTGAATCATGACCGTAAGAATCAAAAGTAATAAAAAATTAGATAAGTAAGCAGCTACACTCTTAATTCACTGATAAGAGATATCTGCTAAAATAATATCTGTAAATATAACATCATGTATGCATCTTGTACAATACCAAAACGTTATGAAAATAGTTTGCAATGTATTAATTTATCGAATCTGTATTGTTAAGGTGTCTTGAAACTGTCTGATTGACATTTGTAGTTCAATAAAATAAATAAATAAATAAATAAATAAATAAATAAGAATCAAAGGTAAACCTGGATTTTTAGCACCCAATAGCAGATTATGGTGCTTTAGTACATGCAGAAACACACACACTCACGTGCATGCGCGCGCACACACACACACACACACACCCCTTCTATGTGCATGCGCATGTACATAGAGTAACAGGATCTCACTTCCTAACTGCAGGCTGCTGCTGATGCCAGGCAAGAAACGCATCACCTTACACTGAAGAAGCTGGGAAAGCAGAAAAATCAATCTAGCATTTTAATAAAAAACGTGAGAAACTGAGAAGATGAGCTATGGTGCAATCACTTTGGGCGGATCTGGCTGCTTTGCTATTAATCATTCTCTACTGTGCAGTCAGCAGAACCTTATTTAAGTTTACTCAGTGTATTGTTGGGTCCAGTTCAGAGGCACTATGCGCAAGTGAGATGAGATTGTAAAGCCATCACGGTATCCCAAG
Source organism: Ctenomys sociabilis (assembly GCA_004027165.1). NCBI lineage: Eukaryota > Metazoa > Chordata > Mammalia > Rodentia > Ctenomyidae > Ctenomys > Ctenomys sociabilis. The sequence goes on along the minus strand of PVKA01005219.1, from coordinate 71,297 downwards.
GACAAGGACCTGTGCCAAATTATGGTCATCAAGCATAGATTAATCTCAAGAAATGACATTCATTTTCCACAAGTGTGGAATATTGAAATTTCCTGACATGATATCTTATATCCCCACAACTACAAATCTTGCATTTAAAATAAAATCTTATAACATACCTGCTTTCACTCTTCAATCACACCCTTCCTATTTCAAGAAAGAATTCAAACATCAGATAACAAGAGTTTTCACTTTTCTTAATACATCAGTCAACATTTATTAATCTTTGCCTCTTTCCTCAAACTAATTTGGGAGCCTATATGTGCTTCAGAGCTTTCAGACTATGCCTGCCTGGTGTCTGAGTCCTTTTGAAGATTCTTGATTCCTAGAATGAGAAGGATGTTTATCCAGCCTTAAGTTAACCCACAGGAGCCAACTGAATACCTGTGCATCTGGGATCTAGAAATAACAGCCCATGTAAGACAATGCTCAATAAAAGCAATAATACCATCTAGGTGCCACCTCTACTTATCAATCACATTTAGCCTCCCAGTCTTACACTTTCTAGATTCAAGAGTGCCTCCCTGGGAATGCATGTCACTTGTGGCACAAACAATGTTGCCTGCCTTCTTGAACTAAGGTTGGCTGCTGTTGCTTTACCAACTTCAAGAGCTCATCTAGGGGAGAAATGTCGACTCTCAGAATCAACCTAGCAATCATTAATAAAATTTTTTTCTTCAGTATTGGATTTCCTCCTAAGATAAAGCCAACTGAAGCAGAGGATGTCTTTATATTAGCTACCGTGTTTTCTGATGCTTAAAGAAATATCCAGAATGCAAAAACAAAAAGATTCCTTTGCTGAGTATGACATTCCACCTAGTCTCCTCATCTAAACTTTAATATCATTGCCATCTTAGACATATTTACAATTTTATGTCTTCCTCTCCTTATTCTCTGTCTGTCCTAAAACTAAGATAATCATGATATTCTTTAGGAAATCTTTGTGAAGTGCATGAGTTTGCTTCCAAGCCCCTTCAGTGGAGCCTTCATATTAGCTTACTGGGCTTTCCTACCCTAATCTGCCTTCCTCCTGTCCTCTACTGATGCCATGCTCTCTCCATTGCCTGGAAGGACAGCTCGTTCTTCCCTTCAACTGCAAAAACAAAAGACCTCATGATTCTCTGGTGCTCAACATAACCTCTTCCTTGGCAATACTGCCTCAGGATAAAAACCTCCCTAACAAAAATTTACATTATGAAGTACCCATTCTTGATCTGCTGACCAGAAAATCTGAGACTTCATTGGCCCTTGCTTCCTTATAATTTTTCTATTAACCCTAATTTGATTGTCACATCCACAAATTATTCTAAACTCAGGGCAATAATGGCCTCTGGCTCTTAAATTTCTCTGACCTTAAACATCTCCTAAAGTGTAATATGTGTCTTCCCATCTCTCCTAAATCTAGCCAGTATGACTCCAATCTATAAAATGCAGGTCAAAGGCATATTATCCTGGTTCTATTGTTTGGGGTACAAAAAGAATATCTTCCAGAAAAAGGGTCAGAGTGAGACTATTCTATAGAAAACCACTGAAGTTTTCTCTTATTTCCTCCTGTCAAAATATCTGTTTGTCATGTTTGATATATGAGTGTACAAATTGATTTCATATTTAAAACAAGTGAGAGGAACTCATAGGGAAATATGAAGTATATCTAACTCTTTCCATCAGCCTATTCTAGGACATGAACTATATATGCATCAACCATATATTGAGTTTCTCACAAGATAGGCATCAATTCGGTGCAGATTACTAAAAGCACATTAATCCAGCTATCACCAATTTGATATTTTCTGAAAAGACTGTAGTTCAGCTGTATTACATGGGGAACAATATTCTTCCAAACAAATCAAGGTAAAGTAGTAAAAGGTTTACAGATGGTATCAATCTCTAATCTCTGTCAATCCCATTCTGAAGCACTATAGAAAGACAAGCACCATAAATCTCAGCATTCTTCACTCGCCCAGTCACTGCTCACTATTTCCTCTGCGCCAAATATCTGCCCTCATGGAATTTCAACCTCTTTAAGTATAAACTGCAAATTTTCTAATTTAAAAATCATTTTTACTGCATTTTCATTTAATACTGGACACATGCCAAGAAAAGCCACATATTTATAAATTATGAAGCCTGACAGTAACATAAATACCCCGTGCCTTTATCACTACCATATTCCCAACATCCCCTCATCAATCTCATGCCCCTTCCACATCTGCCTTCTTTTCCACACTCCCACAAGAGCTAATTTTTATAAAATCTGCATTTGAAAAATGAAATTCTGTTTTTTCTTATAGTGTAATCTCATATGCACACTTTTTTAATTTTTTATTTATTTTATTATTATTATTTTATATTATTTGCTACAAGGTCTAATTACACAGCTCGGACTCAAACTGATCCTCCTGTTTTCACCCTCTCCGGCTCTGGGATGACAGGCATGTACCACCAAGCCCAGTCGTAGTAGCCAGCTCAAAACATCCCAGGGTGAGGCTGGCACAGCATGTGGTGCCTGGGATCGAACCCGAGTCCCTGCATTTGCCTAAGCAGGTATTCAGGCTGCTGAGCCATTTCACTGGCCTGAAAATTTTTTGAACAGAGTACAAAATAGAATTAAAACAGAAAAATTACAAATGATACAGAATTTCACTTAACAAAATAATATGAATTTCACATTCCTTGTTGTGATGCCTAGTGTTATCTTCCAACTACTTATTTGTATTGCCAGATATATGCCAGTAAAATTGGAAGAAGAAAGAAAAAGTAAAATATATAAGAAATTAAGAAGAGAAAAAGCACAAAAAAATTGACAAAAGGAAACAAAACAAATTAAGTATTAACTGTTCCTTTCCATAGACACGCAGAAATCCACAAACATTTCATATGTATGCATTTCTAAACATTAATTTAAGGGCTGAAGAGATATCTTGGCACGTGGTGTTGGTCACCAAAAGTGTGCCTGGTGGTGCACGCCTGTAATCCCAGCACTGGCAAGGCTAGACGGGAGGATCACTATGTGTCCGAGCTGCATAGCAGGACCCTGTACAAAATAAATAAATAATTTAAAAATTAAGATCTGTCTATTCATTAACTTTTTAAAAATACTCTTTTGTTATATGAAGTCCGTTGTGACCCCTTTTTTTACTCAGTTTTAAGACTTATCCATGTTGCCACTAGAGACTGTATTGCTAAGTGAAATGAACCAGACCCACATGTGCAAACATCGGATTGTCTCGCTAGTGTGAGAACCTGAAAAAGTAAATAAAATCGGAAAGCTACAATAGATGCTGAGAAAAGGATAGAATTTGTTCAATGGGAAGAAAAAACTGGGATGGAGAAAAAGGATGACAGAAAAGAGGGGGAAACATATTTATGAGTATATGTAGGTTTATTTGGATAATTGTACTGCTTATTTCTGTTTATTGAAAGGAGCAGTTAATACTTAAAAATTTTTATTCTTCTTTTCTCTTTATAATTTCTTACAACTTTCTTTTTACTTGTTGTTTTGTTCTGTCTTTTAAACCAATTTTGCAGGTTTGTATTGGGTAACCTAATCAAATAATTTGAAGAAAACATCATGCAATTCAGCAACCTTTGTTGAATTCCTATTATTTTGTTTAATACAATTTTGTATCATTTCTAATGCTTTTTTATTTTGTATTCTTTAAAAAATAAAATGAAAAGAATTATCCATGTTACACTTGTTTAGTTTACAAGTGCTGAAATCACTCCTCAAATGGCTTTACCAGGCTGGGGGGATGGCTCAGTGGAATAAGTGCTTCCTTGGCAAGTGCAAGGGCCTGAGTTCAGTCCCAGGTTCCACCAAAAACAAACGGCTTTACCAATGTATGGCTCCCACAGCAGTTAACATATATTCCACTCAAACAGTTAATACTGGTATTGTATTTAAATCTTGCTAACTTAGTAAATGTGTAAGATTACAACATTAAGGTTCAGATTTGCATTTTCTTGATTATCAGTACAACTGAGCATATTATCATGTGTTTACTGGTTATTTGGATTTATTCTGTGAAATAGTCATCCAGGTCTTTTGGGAATCTTCAAATCAGATTATTCACCTTTTTCTTATTGATTTGCTGGTACATGTTAGGTATTGAGATTATGAGTCCTTTCTCAGTTGGATGTGTTGCAAATTTCCTCTCCTAGTTTGCAATTTATCTTTCTACCATCCTTAAGGTATCTTTTGGTGAATAAGTTCTTTGTCTCAGTATAGTTTAATTTGTAAGTATCATCTTTTGTGGTTAATGCTATAGAATACTGAGGGTTGAACCCAGCAGCATTCAACCACTCAGTTATATCTCCCACCACCCCTTTTTTATTTTGAGGCAGGGTCTGGTTATTAAATTACACAGGTGAACTTGAATTTGTAATCCTCCTGTTTCAGCTTCCCCAAATACTTGGATTACAGTCATAGAGGTATATGCTAGCATGTCCGAAGGGTAATTTTTTTAATCTCTTCTGAATTCAGACCTACTACTATGACTATGATTGCATCGATAAGAAATCATTTTTCTTATATATTATTTACCTTTGTAAATATTACAAGTCAGTTTATGTTAAGGGACTCTAATTTTTGCCCAGTATTAGTTGAAGTGAACTAATATAAGCACTTGAATCGAAACCACTTAACAATTCTCTTTTCAGATAAAGATTTTTAAAATGCTAATTCTCAGCCCTCAACTTTTTCAACAAATATTCATTAAGTAACTTTCATGCAGCAAGTTTTATTCTAAACAAGAGAATATGAACTAAACAGACAAAATGCCTTGACATTACATGGTTTACAGGAACTGAAAAGAAAATAAATAGATAAGATTCATGGCATGCCCTCTTGTCTTCCTCCCTTTGTTTCTCTACTTCTCAATTCCTAGTTTATCTGACCCACGTTTTATACCAGCTGTTATAAAAACAGGGACTGACACTTTTGCAGATGTAATCATAAAACTGCAGCTATGACATATGTTTAGCCTTGAAGATTTCATCCCAGAGAAAGCTGCTGATAGGGCAATAAACAGAGTGCCAACAATATAAACTCTTGCTTCTTTCAACATGAAGATCAAGTTGCTTCAATAAATTCTTCTGTGAATTTAACAGAAGCCCACCACCTTGGCCAGTGTTTGAACACTAATAATATTAATGTTATGTATACACTGAGTTATGCCAAAATGTAAGGCTCTACTTTTCTAAAAAAAATAATAATAATAATAATAATGAACTTTTTTCTCATTTCAAAAGCCACTGTTACTTTAATGCAATTTTTTCTTGTGGTACTGAGAATTGAACCCAGAGCCTGTTTACTGAATTACATCCCTAACCCTTCTTTAATTTTTAGCTTGAAAAAAATGTCTTTTTTTATGGTTGATTTTATTTTATTTCATTTTTATCTTCCATAATTTTATTGAAGAACAAATAACAATGAGACAGTTTCAAATCAAATTAGTAGAACAGATTCAATAATTAATACATTGCATATTGTTTCTCAGTGGTTATTTGTTGTACAAGGTGCAGCCATGATGTTCTATTTACAAACACTATGAGAGCAGATGCCTCTATTGATAAGACAGTATGCTTTTCTTTTTAACCAGGGATCGAACTCAACACCTTGAATTTTCCAGGCAGGCACTTATCCCACTCAGCTATCTCCCCAGCCCAATAAGACACTATGCTGTCCAAGATGAGTTCAAACTGGCTCTCCTACTGCCTCAGTTTCCCAGAGCACTGGGATAGCAGGCATGAGCCAGCATACCAGGGCTTTTTCTAAATGGAAAGTTTAAATTTTGCACTTATAATTTACACTAGAAATACTGAAATATATCATCCTTAAATAATTATGGAAATTGTTCTTTAGAAAAGTTCACAATTTAAACCCAAACAAAAAGAGACCCCATGTTCAATATATCTTATGGATTTGGGCCAGATTTGCCATTTTTAATTCATCTCTGAAATTGCCCTTTTATGCTTTCATCTATGTCCTAGGGAATTAGAATCTGGAAACTGTATTTCCCAGAATTTGGGATAGAAGACGCCAATGAGAGTCCCTTGTGCAAAATTAGAAGGTAGGATAAGAGAAAAAGCCACATTGTTTTCTACCAGCTGGGGAAATCGGCAAGCACTCTCTGCCACTTTCTGGTTTCCTGAAAGCTGGTGGAAGCATGAGCATGAGCTGTGAATTTCCTTGGGCTTTCACACCCCTTATATTTCTAATAGTTTCCCAATTGACTGGACTGAACTGTTGCTTGCTTTAAATATCTGAGGTGGTTCTATATTTTAGACTCAGCCCTGGATAATACTGAATGTTTTGTCTTACTTGTTAAATCTCCAAGTCAGGCCACCATGGTGGAGCACACCTGTACTCTGAGCATTTTGGAAGGCTGAGGTAGAAAGATTGAAAGTTTGAGCTCACCTTCTGCAACTTACAAAGACTGTATTTCAAAATTAAAAATAAAAATAAGAAAAAGCAGTGCATGTGGCTTTGCACAAAGGCCTCATGTTTAATCCCTAGTATCACTCAAAAAAAGTTATTGTGGCATAAACTTGTAATTCCTCTTGGAGGCTGAGGTAGGAGAGCCACAAATTTGAGCTCAGCTTGAGCAACTTCATAACTTAGAAAGACCCTGTTTCAAAATTTTTAAAAACAGATAAAGAGAGCCAGAGAGATGCAGCTCAGTGCAAAGGCCCTGGGTTCAATCCCCAGTACCATACATAAATAGAACCCCAATTCAGAATTAATTTTGTCACTAATCTCAAAACAAAGAAAAGAAGATCACTCCCCACAATTTCCAAACTATAGACCTAAAACCTCAGATAAATCCAACAGCTAAGTGAATTGAGTAGGACCCAACAGATTCTCTGAACTACAGAAACAAACGATGTAAAAATGTATATCTCATTTCAATATTTTTGTTTACTGTAAAATTATCACAATATTTAGGAAATTCAGCTCATAAGTGTGTCTGTGTGTGTGTGCACACATGCACATGCATGTATGTGCGCGCACACACACACACAAACACACACACTGAGCAAGATGACCTTTTTAAGAATTATGTATGCCTAATATCTGATGGAGATAATTAAATTGGCTAGACTTTAAAGGTCATATTTTTGCAAGAGGCAAATTTGTTGAACATCAGATATTTATATTCTCATTTGATATTTGTATTAGTTTTCTAAGGCTACTAGAACAAAAATCCCATAAACGGAGTGGATTAAACAACCAAAATTCATTGCCTCAGTTCCGGTATCTAAAAGCCCAAAATCAAGATAGCAGCAGGGCCAGTGAGATAGCTAGCAGACTAAAGCTCCCGCTCAGGCAAGCTTAGACAAACGGAGAGACCGCCATTGGATCCCCGCGCATGCAGCACCAGTCCCACCCCCAGGGTGGGCTGAATGGGCCACCAAAACAAGATATCAGCAAAGCCCTCAAAGGTGTTCTAGAAGGAGGATTTCAGGTCCTTCTCCTGATGGTTTACCATAGTCTCTGGATTTCCTTAGCTTGATCTTTTTCTTCACATTCACAAGTTCTCTCTCCTCTCTCTGGCTCTCTCTGGCTCTCTCTCTTTCTCTCTCTCCCTCTCTGTCTCTTTCTTTCTCTTTGTTTCTCTCCCCCCCTCCCTTCCCTCCTCCTCCCTATCAAAATTGCTTCATGGATCAGGACCCACCCTAATGACTTATCTTAAATAGTTACATTTGCAATGACTTTCTGCAAGTAACATTCTGAAGTTGTAGGGGATCAGAGTCCAACCTGTCTTACAGAGGACATAACTGAGACATAATTCAAAAACATTATTAAAAGTGTCTTTCAGAAATGTTTAGGCAAGATATAGACAACACTAACAAACAACACAATAGTGCCATGTTTTCATCTGATAAAATCATAGCAATAAAATGTGAGTATACTTTAATCTTTTAAATAGAAAGACTATTTAACACATGTCACTGAAATAAAGAGATGGCAAGCCAAGATCACAAACATCAAGAGGCAGCTTGGGGAGATGAAGGAGCAGGCATGACAGGAGACACTAGATTCAACCCCATGCCAGAACTTCCTACTGAAGCAAACCCATATAAGAAACTCCCCAAAACCCATTTTTCTAATGGTAAAACAGAAAATAACAGCTCTTCTATCAGTGGAAATTCCAGAATATCTAGACAGAGGAAGCAATCAGGTTGGAAAAGAACCTTGAAGTAGTATTCACACAGTTATTTTTATAATTTACCATAAAAATTATAATAAATAAATAATTGCTTAATATAATTTTCAGTTTCAAACAATACAAGGACCTGCTCTGAAACATTTGTAGGATACATTTTAAATTAACATAAAATTACTAAAAGTGGTCATTTAAACTTTTTTTATTATCCTAGACAGTTTGAATTTTAACTTATTGAACAATACTATTATGTTATAGCCACCCCATTTACCTAATACTGTTAAACTATTAGTTTCTGATCTTAGGATAATATTTTTTATATTTCCATAATTTTATTGAAGAACAAATAGCAATGAGACAGTTTCAAAACAAATTAGTAGGACAGATTCAATAATTAATACATTGCATATTGTTTTCTTACTGGTTATTTGTTGTACAAGGTGCAGACATGATATTCTATTTACAAACATTATTAGAGCAGATCCCTCTATTCATTGAATTAAAAGAATGTAGCTGTATACCTCTCTTCTTTTTCAAAGCTGATTTATAGGACAATTTCAGTAATTAATACTTTTTATGTTGTTATCTTCATAGTGGTTATCTATAGTAAAACGAGCAGACAGGATATTCTGTCCAAACGCTATTAGTGCAAATCTTTCTTCTGATAGAATTACATGAAATTAGCTGCATATTTATCCTAACTATTCTGTGTATACAAATACAAAATGGTCCTTCCTTTGTTATCCTTTTTTTGTTTAGTCCTGTCAGAGATGGGTATTCTACTGGCACTGAATTATTATAGGTGCTTGAATTCAGTAAAACACTCCAACACAGTCCAGCAGTCCACAATACTAGTGGGTTATCAACAAAAGTTGTTGACCAGAGCCTTTTTACAGCTCAGCATATTAATATGGCTTTACTTTATATACCTTGTTTTAATACTTTTCTGCTGGATGGTTAAGACAGAGATAAAGCAAGACCTACATAACAAGAAATGTAACTTTTGTATCTTATAAGGTCCGTCAAGGACCCTCAGGATTTGTCCTGTAACCCTGTACTGTACTTTGTAGATCCTTTGTCAGTGTCAGCCATGTGAATGACTCGTGGCCATTGTTTGACCAGTTTGCTCCCTGTGAAAGCCTGTGAGAAAATTTTCTTTCCATGTGACTCTCCTTAGGCACACTATACATCATAGATCACAATCCTCTGTGGCTCCATAATCTCCTTGATCAGAAAATTTGGGACACAACTGAGTTACATGATATTACAGTAGAGGTTATCCCAGGTCCTCAGTCTTCACTGATCTTGAACAGCTAGCGCCAAAACGTTGGCTGACCATGCAGCCCTTCCATTTCTACAGTTGTTAATCTGAAAATTAGGTTTTTAACTACTAAGAAGAGAAGCTGATTATTACCCTGCAACATATGCAGTTCAGTTTACCGTAAGTATCTGTCTAAATATCAAACATCTTAAGCATAACATGGAAGAGATATTTTCCATCAAGTATTGATGTATTGAACTTTAAGTCCTTACAGAAGATGAGGGAAACAAATTTTTTAAATAGTAATATACACATATTATTACACAGAAATTTAGAAATCTAACCATATACAGCCTTGTAGCAGAACAGTCCTGTAACATTTTTATGGGTAATAAATGAAAAAAAGACACATTAGAATAATATGTTTTAGAAAACTTAAAAATTCAGGAAGAAAAAATATAGAAAAGTAATTTAAAATCAGCTATAGACCCCAGACCAAGGATAACTTTTGCTGACTTTTCACTTTTGTATCTAGTCAAGAATTTTATATGTTTGTATATGTGGGAGTGGGAAAGATTCTAAATTGGGATTAAACCTTGCTTTGTTTTTCATAATCTTTTTTATTCTAATGTTTATGATCATTTTTCTATTTCACTAGTTAAGCTTCTATAATATTTTTTCTAAGGACTACATATAATTCTAAGGTATGGCTGTGTAATACAGGACTACATATAATTCTAAGGTATGGCTGTGTAATACTTTATAGTAGATTAATTTACAATCAATTTGTTGTTACAACATTTACATCCCATAAACAAAATTTTAGTTATAAAATATTAGAATATTTTTAATAAGATAAAATTTTATATAACATATTTATTCTTTTCATATGTACAAATTGTTTAATGTATGTAATAGTTATTTTAATTTTTTTACATTTATTTTATTTTATTGAAGAACAAATAGCAATGAGACAGTTTCAAATCAAATTAGTAAGATAGATTCAACAATTAATACATTGCACATTGTTTTCATAGTGGAGTTTTGTTGCACAAAGTGTATACACGATATTCTATTTACAAACACTATTAGAGCAGATGCCACTATTCAATGAATTAAGAGAGTGTAGCTGTATCCCCTATCTTTTTTTTTCAAAGCTGAATTATAGTACAGTTTCAATAATTAATACTTTATACATTGCTATCTTCCTAGTGGTTATCTATAGTACAAGAAGCAAATAGGATATCCTGTCCAAACACTATTAATGCAAATGTTTCTTATAGAATTAAACAAAACTACTACATATTTATCCTAACTGTACTGTTCATACAAACACAGAATGGTTCTTCCTTTGTACCCCCCTTTTTTATTATTTAGTCTTATCAAAGATGGGTATTTTATTGTCATTCAATTATTATAGATGCTTGAATTCAGTGAAACAATCTAATACAGTTGATAGTCCATAATAAGAGTGGGTTATATGTAGAACTTGTTGACTAGAGCAATTTACAGCTCAGCTTATTGTTATGGCCTTATTTTATATACCACGTTTTTATACTTTTCTGCTGGATGGTTAAGACAGAGATAAAGCAAGACCTATATAATGAAAAATGTACCTTTTGTATCTCATGAGGTCAGTCAAGTCCCATCAGGGTTTATCCTGTAACACTGTACCTCACTCTGTAGATCCTTTGTCAGTGTCAGCCATGTGGATGAGTCATAGCCATTGCTTGACCAGTTTGCTCTCTGTGAAACCTGGGAGAAAGTTTTCTCTCCATGTAACTCTCTTACACACACTGTAGATCATCGATCACATTCCTCTGTGGCTCCATAAACTCCTTGATCAAAAAATTTGGGGCAAAACTGAGTTACATGATGTTACAGTTCAGTTCTCCTATGTCGTGAGCTTTCACTGACCTTGAAAGGCTAGGGACAAAATGTTGGATGACATTGCAGCCTTTCCATGTCTCCAATTTTGGATCTGCAATCTTAGGTTTTTAACTATCCAGAAGAGAAATTGATTATTACCCTGCGACATATGCAGTTCAGTTTACACCAACTATCTCACCAAATTCTTTTTAACTTGTTCTTATATCTTTTTATTTGTATTTCTTCCTTTCATTTCTTATACTAGGGAGACTAGTATAAGAAGACTAGCACATATGTGTCTTATTTATTTCACTTATGAGTGTATGTTCAAGTGGCATTACTTAAATGTAAATGCTTCAAGTTTATCATTCTTTATAACTGAGTAATATTCCATTGTATAGAAATACCACATGTTTTGCAACTATTCCTCATGTGACAGGCATCTAGGTTGTTCCCAAAATTTTGCTATCAAAAATTGTGCTGCTACAAACATAGGTACACATATATCACTATGATATGATGTTTTCAGTTCCTCCGGGAAAATTCCCAGTAGGGGGGATAGCTGTCTTGAATAGGATTTCCAGTCCTAGTTTTGTGAGGAGTCTCCGCAATTATTTCCACAATGGTTGCACCAGTCTGCATTCCCACCAGCACTGGAGAGGGGTTCCGTTTTCCCCACATAAACTCCAACATTTGTTGTTGGTTGATTTCTTATGATAGCCATACTTGCTAGAGTGAGATGGTATCTCAGTGTTGTTTTAACATGCATTTCACGAATGGCTAGTAATGTGGAGCATTTTTTTCATATATTCATTGGCTTCTTTAATTTTGTCCTCTGAGAACTGTGTATTCATCTCAAATGCCCACTTCTGGATTGGGGCTCTAAATTAAGGTAGAGGCCTTCTATTCCAATTTTCTGTAGGCCTTTGAACATGAATAAGTGTTGGACTTCAAAAGCTTTTTATGCATCAGTTGAGATGACCATGTGGATTTTAGATTACAGTCTATTAATATAGTATATTACATTTATAGATTTTTAAATATTGAACCATCATTGCATCCTGGAATGAATCCTATCTGGTCATGGGGTATGATCTTCTTGATGATTTGATGTATTCTATTTGCTAGGATTTTATTGAGGATTTTTGCATCTATGTTCATGAGGGAGATTGGCCTGCAGTTCTCTTATTTAGTTGTGTCTTTCCCTGGTTTTGGAATCAGTATAATACTTGCCTCCAGAAATGATTTTGGGAGGACTTTTTCTTTTTCAATTTCATTGAAGAATTTGAGTAGTATAAGATTATATAGTCTATAAATTGTTTCTTCTTGGTTTGAAGTTGAGACTGTATGAGAACAGAATTGCTACTATTGCTTTTTTCTGAGGTGCTGAGACATGTAGCATTGTTTTCCATCCTTTGACTTTAAGCCTATGAATGTCTTTTTGAGTTAAGTGTGTTTCTTCTATACAGCATATTGTTGGATTTTGTTTCCTAATCCACTGTGCCAGTTTATTTATCTTAATTGGTGAATTGCATCCATTTATATTGACAGTTATAATTGAAATGTGTTGACTTATGATTGTCATGTTATTTACCTGCTGTTGTTTACTCCCTTTTGTCCTGTGTTTAATTGTTTGTTCTGTTTAGTGGGTTCCTTCCATTCTCATTTGTGGAGTTCTGGTCATTGGGGTCTCTCTCTAGAACATCTCTTAGTGGCCTGTGTAGAGATAGCTCTATCATCATGAAATTCTTTAGTTGTTCTTTGTCAAGGAAGTATTTCACTTCTCCATCAAACTTGAAAAAGAGTTTTGCAGGGTATAATAGTCTGGGCTGGAATTTGTTTTCATAGAGGACTTGAAGAACTCTGCTCCATGCTCTCCTTGCATTCATGGTTTTCATAGAGAAGTTGGCCATAATTCATATGGGTTTTCCTTTTAATGTGATCTCCTTCTTTGTTCTAGCAGCTTTCAGTATATTATTCTTGTGTTGGATTTCTTGGATCTTAACTATTATATGTCTTGGTGTGTTTTTAGTTGGCTTGAAGTTATTTGGTGTTTTGTATGCTTCAGTTACCTTCATGTTGGATTGTTTTCTCATGTTTGGGAAGTTTTCTGCTATTACTTCTGCCCATAGTCTTTCTATATCATATGTATTGACTCCTTCATTTGCACTGATGCCAATTAATCTCACATTGTTCATCTTAGCATCACCTTGCAGGTGATGGATGATGTTTTTTCCTGCATCCTCATTATTTTTAAAGATCATTTCTCACCTTTTCACTAGCTGCACCAGCGTCTTCAAGATCTGAAACTCTGTCTTCCCTTTCACTCAAAAGGTTATTAGACTCAGCATTGATATTTTTAGTTCTTCTGTATCTCTTTGATTCTGCTTCATGCTTTCTATTTCTTTTCTGCATTGCTCAGTCAAGGAATCCATCATATTTCTAATCTCCTCTATTTTTTTATTAATGTCTTCTTTAAAGGTAGCTATTAATTTTTTTACTGCAGAGTTTTTTCTAAATTTTGTTTCCTCCACATATTTCCAGAATGGATTATGTACTTCAGATACTATGATTTCAAAAATTTGCTTTTTTATTTCAGAAATTATTTCTGCTCTGAGTTCCTCTTTACCTTTCTGCTGTTGTTTATTTGTTTGCAACACTGTTAATTCATATGTTTCAGCTGAAATAGTGTTCTTTGCACTTGTTCTGGGTAGGCACTGAGTTTCCCCCATGTTTCTGGATTTGATTCATTACTTCAGATGCTATCTATTCAAAAATTTCTTTTTTTTATTTCAGGTATTAATTCTTGTCTAAGTTCCTCTGTACCTTTCTGCTGTTGTTTCTTTGCTTCTGCCTCTGTTAATTCATTCATTTCAGCTAAGCTAGTGTACTCTGCACTTATTGCTGGGCACAAGGGCTGAGACTGCATTTTTCTTCTTGTGTTTGTCATTTTCTATAGCACTGACCTTTGGCATAGGGCTTTGGTGCAGTTACAACCTTAGCACGTAAATAGACTTGGGTGCCAGTCTATTAAGTTTGAGATTATCCAATTATTCCTGGCCTGGATCTAGCTGTTGTGTTCGGTTCTTTTTTGCTGCAGCCTTTCTAGCACAACTGTGAGCCTGTTGTTCCCCTCTGTTATGTCCCTGGCCCATAGAGCACCAAGGAGCGCAGAAGCTGGCCCATGCACTCCCAGAGCTGTACTGGGTTTGTTCAGGGGATGGAAGAGTCACAAAACTTCTCATTCAGTAGGCGTGCTTGGGGGCAGGGGCTCCGGGGAGTTGCAGGGGGAGATGGGCTAGGGTGGATTGCCTAGAGAGTCTCAGAAATTCTTGCTGGCGCAGAGATCTTGGGGGCGGGGGCTCCGGATGGTGCTGGCCTCGGGAGGTGCACCAGGAAGCCACACCATCAGGGGCCAGAAGAGTCTCAAAACTTCTCACTCACTCTGCGGGTTGGGGGCAGGCTCCTGGGAATTGCATGGCTGTACAGGATGGAATAGTTATTTTAAAATTACCTTTTGATTACAAGTAAAATTGAACTTGCTTTAATAAATGTATCTTCTATTCCCAACTTGTGTGAGAATTTACATTACAACCCATTAGAACCATCTCTTTTTACACTGAGTGTTGATGCTATGTATAGTTTAAGAATACTAATGTTTTATGTATAAGATGTATTGTAAACAATCCAAATGATCTGTATATACTTTACAACTGTGATAATTTTATAATAACCAGAAAGCTTACATTTTTTCCCAAAAATGTGAAAATATCTCTGAAGTTTTATATTTAGAAGACTCTAACATATCCTGATATCAGTAAAATACCCAAAATATCATCTTCATATTTTTGTTTTATATGTCACATTCAGTTCTTTTCTTTAATAACAGAAGCAATATATGGCCTTGAAAATTCAAGACCTGGAAAAATGTCTTGTTCAAGCTTTTTTCTTGTCTACCTCAAGTCCATGTAGGAGAGTTCTGTTCAAAATGCATGCTTTGAGATCTTTTAATGTATGCACATATATTTTCCTTTTTGCTTATGTATATTGTCTATGGCAAATTATTTATGGTGAACAAAAATTGCTCACCTGGAATAAGGGGAAATGGAGTTCTTTAAATGAAATGAAAATTTAATTTCAAAGCATTTTAGATGTGGCTCCAGAATTTTACAGAGATGACAAGAAAGAAATAACTATAGTGGGAAGAAAGATACCTTACTGGTTTGCATGTTACAAGAGGAACATCCATTAAGTTCTTTATCACTTACTATTCAATTGGAAGAAAACCAGCTAGTTCAGTCCTTGGCACAAATAGGTACCCAATAAATATTAATTAATTAATTAGGCAATAAAGTAGTGTCCAGGAAACATCTTCTGGGATGGCAGAGTCTTGATTAGGAATGTGAGGGGCACAGGTGGTGTTGTCATTGCTTCTTCCAACTAACAGTTGGGAGTTTCAAAAAGAAAGGAGGCTATGGGAGGTGAAAGTCTGGCTATGCAGATGGTGTCAAAGAATGAAATTTAGATTTCTGGATCACAATCTAAAACACCAAAATGGTAAGCTTTAGGCTAGAAATACAGCACATGTTAGTAGTACAAGATTGCATATGTTTGTCCAAAAATGAGCTAACTTGGTTAAAAGGTCTTGAAAATGGAACAGATGCTTGGGACACTAGTTAAAGCTTTGCCTCAATTATGGTTAATTGAACCACATCATTGAACTGCTCTCCTCTGGTCACTTTTAATATGAGAAGACAGTGCTTAGGAACCTTTCTAATCCTAATATTCAATGTATCTCTAATATGAGAAGGAATCATTGTCTAGAGATGCAGCAGGTGTGATCTGGAAGCAATTACAATACTCTCCAAGATACCTAGTACAGTCCACAAAATAAAAATTATGAGAAGATACAGACATAATAGTCATGGTTTCAGATGGCTATATACCAGCACATAAGATTTGGGTGGAGAACAAAGAAATCTTGATATAATAAAAAATGAAGACAAATAGCATTGAGTCCTTGATCTTGCACAGAAGTGAAATGCCATGGCTTAGGCTCTATATCTACTCAGAGATCTTTAAGTTTTAAGGTAATTCTTACCCAGCAATATATGGGTAAGAATAAAAGAGACCAATTCTAGCAACTTATTTATCCATTCATTTATTCAGCCTGAGTAATTCTCAAACTATTTACCATTAAGTATAGCACAACTAGTCAGAATATACACCAATCAGAAGAGATACTAACTGTAAACAAATGTGTTGTGGGGCACCTGGTGCATGTGTGCTGGCAGGCTGTCACCCCTCTGATCTGTAATTAAGCAATTAAGCACCTAAGAGGTATTGTGTGTGTGTTGTGTGTGTGTGTGCGTGTACTTATGAACCTATGTGTAAAAGCACTCCCAATGCCTTTCAAAACATGTTTCTCACCTTAAATGACCGAACTTTAAATTGCTGAAAATAAAATTATACAATTGTATATTTTCTCTTTCAAGAAAAAAAAATTTGAACTTAATTTTAAAACTTGTTTTATTATAAATCTATATCTTAACCATGTTTGATTGTTTTCTAAACATCTACAAGGTTTTTATATCATGTTTTGCTTTTACTTGGGGAAGTGAAATAAAACAACCAATAACATTAAATGTTCATCCATAAATGTACAAGATGAGTTTCTCTCACCTCTAGAAGTAACATCCAATTAAAATAAATATTAAATTGGTAAGGTCTCAAAAGTTGTACCGAAGAAATGTAAAATCAGTGTCTCATTGTTCTTCAACAGTCATCCTTTCTAAGGAGAATTTGGAATCAGCCAGAATTCCTTCTATTCTTTTTCAGGAAGCATTATACTTATTGTTATATTTTTTCTTCACTGATTAAATTTTTCCAGTAGTTATCTAGATGTGGCTTTTAAAATTTTTAATTTTCTTTTTCATTTTTACAGACTCATTCAGGAAAATTTTTACCTTTATATCTTTTCATGTGTTTCCATTTCTCTGGTCTTTTTGTACTATTCTTTCCATTTTCTAAAGACCTGTACTTCTTACTAACAGTTTTCTAGAATACATACATATATTTCATAATATAGCACAAATAGGTTGTAATGACATGCGCACATACCTCTACACTTCAGTCTCTGGTTTAGAATATTCCCTTTGGCCTTACACTGTACCAGTAGGTTTACAGAAGTAATTACTATTGCTATAATCATGTTTCTACTACTTCCTGAGTATTCTTCCTGCACAGTGTGTTTATCATCAAAGATTTTTTTCTGTAACTGTTCAATATACATATGGATGAAAATCAAATGTCCTTCTTAAAGTTGGATCTAAAATTAAGGGCAGCTTGATATACATAACCACCTGTTAAGGGAAGACTTGATATAAAAAAATAGCTATTGTGGTTCCATAGGGTGTTTTTATACTATCCTATAAGAATGTACCTAGATATTCTTGTCTCTTTCATTTTATGATGATGCTGATGCTGATTTTACAAGTACATATCTATGTCAATGCATCTGGAAGTAACATATCATTCATAATGACAGTGTATTCTAATAATTTCTGTGGTTTAACAGAGTATTCAAAAGGAAACCAAACCAGAAAAGATAGTAAAGTATACTGATATTAGTGTGGTAAAAGAAGAAGGAACAGCACAGTCTATGCAAAAAGCAATATGAAGAATGCATTGACTTGAAGAAAATGGAAGTACTTCTTTCAGTACTTCTTTTCAGCTGGATAATCTTGTCTTTGGCTTTCTTCTTTGTGTAAAAGATCATGTAGAGTTATATAATTGCAAAATGAAATGCAGCAAGGAAAGTGATTTGCCATTTTATGCCAGCCACTGATTAAGTGATCCAGTTTTCAGCAATGTCAACAACATTAAGAAAAGTCAAAGATTAAATACTGCATAAAAACAAACAGACTAGGCAAATGAATAAAATGTCTTTCATGATTTACAGTTACTTCATAATGGAATTTTACACTTAAACTAAAAACTAATTCACCTGTAAATAATGATGATAGTAGTAACACACAAACAGCTGCACTCCAGCGTTTTTCCTGTATGGCATCTATAGTTCTGAGGTGATAAATCCTTTATATTATGAGTATATATATTCTTGCTTCTTTGATGGATCATAGTTACATGTGATCACCTTGAACTCTTCGATTTTATGTAGAAAAGTTTGAATGTAATTAATGATATTATGCTGCATAGTAATTTTGCTAAATATTTGATAAGTCATTAGAAAGCCAATTAGAATTATTCAGAATAATCCTGATAGTGTAGACACTTATTCCAGTTATTGAATTAATAAATATTTACAGTAATTTATCGTATCAGAATTCTGTGCTGAATGATATAAATACATATGTGAAAAAACACTAATCTTCATCCTCGTTGAAGACACTAAACGAGTAAATTTTTACTTGGATAATTGATGACATTCAATCAAATGTTCACCTAATCTATGGTTTAGAAGGGATTTCCTAAGGTACCAGTAAAATACTCTCTCCTTCTATTAGAATAGAAGTACTATACAGGCAGAAATCTATTTCCTATGAGTGTCCCAGCACTTAATAAATGTATATGGGCACTTTCCTTTCCTTTCTTTTTTTATCATCTATTTATTTATTCATTCATTCATTTACTTTGGTACAGGGTCTCACTATGCAATTCAGATTCATAATGATCCTCCTGTCTCAGCCTCACTAGCACTGGGATTACAGGCACACACGCCACACCTTGTTTCAGGGGCTGGAACAGCTTCAGTGGCTGGCATGACTGGTGGTACTGGGGATAGAACCCAGGTTCTTGTGCTTGCCAGGCAGACACTTAGACAGTGAAGCCATCACTCCCCAGCCCCATGGAGCCACTTTCCATAATGTATTCAATAAGTGACTAAAACTAGAAATATAGAGAAGTAAACAAGGTAAAAATATATAACAGTAAGTTTTAAAATTAAAACTTAAAAGTTATCTTTTAAAAATTGATAGCATTTAAGCAAAAGCATAACATAATCACACTTACATTTTTAAATCTTTCTCTAGCTATAGAATCGAAAATGTTATGGAACTGACACACTTCATATTCTATTTAAACACCCAAAATGAAAGAGGATGATACTATGCACTAGAGCATAACTATGGGGATAAAGAGAAGTCAATAAACTTAAGAGATGATTACGCTACAGAATGTGGGGTTTTGCCTATTGACTGGATGGAAGGTCAAAGGAAAAAAATCAAGGAGCTCCCCCAGGTTCTCTAGCTTTTCAGCTTGGGAGAAGGCAACAGATACTGAGAAAGAAAATACATTAGTGAGTGACCCCCTTGATAGATCACCATACTGGATACCCACAATTTAAAGGCTCATCTTTTGGGAGGGAATGCAAACCATGGACAGCTGGCAGCAGGGCAGAAACAGCACATTGGAAGGCAGTGACGAAGCACATACAGTTACTTCATGGAAGTGGAAAAGCAGAGCAGGGAACAGGCTCAGATAAGCAAGGGCCAGGGATCAGAGATAGTCAGACGTCCAAGACCCACTCAGACACAACTAATATTTTGGGTATTTCTTAATGCAGTCAAGTTGATGTATGTTGAATGGCACAGAGAAGCTGAACTTAAACAAAAGGAAAGGAACAAGAAGAACCTGAAGTCAGAGAAAATTTATAATGGGGGATTGGATATGATTTACACTATAATTGAGGATTGGATATTATTTATGCTATAAATACAATACCTTGAGGTGTTTGTAAGACATACAGGTGGAGATATCTAAAAACAAGATGAAAACTTCAAGTTGAAAGTCCTGGAGGGCCAGCGAGATAACACAGCAGACTAAATGCCTGCTTATGCAAGCACAGAGACTGAGATTCAATCCCTGGCATCACATGCCACACTGGCCCCACTCCCAGCCCCCTTAAGCCAGGCACTGAGACTAGAATCCCAGCACTGGAGAGGCTGAAAATGGATCACTATGAGTCCAAGCTGCGCAGTGAGTCCTGTACCAAATACGTTATTTTAAAAAGTCCCTAGAAGAAGATCCAAGCTGAAAACAAATTTGAAAATAATTTTAATGAAGATGTTAAGTGAAACTGTGGCTAGGTCTCACTACTCAGAAAGAGAGCATACAGTGCATGCAGAGAACTAAGCTGAAATTATTATAATTTCTATACTTGATTAAAACAAGTAGAACTGCCAAATAGACTGAGAAGAATTAACAGAAAGGAGTTGAGAAGCACAAGAAATCATATAGACAAGGAAATTAAAGTGAAAAGTTCAAGGAAGAAGGAATGTGCAGTGGAATTGAATGTTGAGGAGAAAGCAAATAAAATAAGAATGAAAAAAATAACTATGGGACTAAGTTACCAAAAAACTTTGTCATCTTAATCAATAGAATTACAATAGCAGGAAAGAAAGAGAACAGAAAATAATCATAAATAAAATGTATTTAAGAAAATGCATTATGACTGAGATAAGTCTGTACAGAAAGAGGTTGGGTTAGAGTTTTTTTAATGGAAAGACATCAGAAGTTTTGATATTTCTGGAAGTTATAGTAGAAGGTTTATGTTGAAGATCCAGAATCAAAAGGATATATATATATATATATATATATATATATATATATATATACCCCTAAAGAGATTAAGATAAAACAGATGGAAATATTTAATATAATAAGAGAGAAATTTTCAAACAGATGAAAAATAAAAAGGGAACAAAGATGATAGATTAATAAAAGTAGCAAAAATAAGTTCAAAAAGGTCTTGTTGGCATATGGACCTCTCCTATGATGTCAGAGGCATCTTAACCTGCTGAAAGCATAGGGAGCTCTAAGAAAAGGAGGTGCTAGAGGACAGAGAAAGAAGAACACTTGAAACAGCTGTGGAGAACTACTGCTTGACTTGTTTAGGAAACCAGTAGGTAGAGATCAGCTGCAGTCAGGAGCCATAGATTTACAGTGAGACAAATTTGACCGAAAAGTGGATTTTTGTTGACAGAAGCAGAACTCTAAGTGCAGGCAAGGCAAAGAGAGATGGTTGGTTGAACCCAGGGTGGGGTTTTGACAGATAGATACATAATAAGCACAACAGAATAGATAAGCATAAGAGTTGAGTTTCACCCATACTGTGGCACATACCACAGTCTCTTTGAATTTCTGAGTATAACTCTGTTTTGTATATACATTGCATTTTATTTATACATTCACAAATAATAGAAAGTTGGAGTTGAGGTATTTTGAAACTTTTAAATAGCACTAGTATGAACACTCATACACAAATCTTTCCTCTGGCAAGTACCTAGAAAAACATTGTACCAACTGAAAGGCATGTACATGTTAAAAGCTTTTATAAAACTGTTTCTCAGCTTGGCTGTACCATTTCCATCCCCATTAGTAATAAATGATGGCTTCAGTTTCTCCACATTCATACCAACACTTGCTATTATCAATCTTGTGCAGTAGAGCTACTACAATGAGTGTGTAGATTATATTTGCAGTTCTCTTATAATATTTTAAGATGTGACTTAACTTTTTCCTTATTTTGTTCAACTAAGATGACTCCACTTTTCCTTCAATTCCATATTCTAATATGACAATAGAGTGAGTGTAAGTGCATTTATGCTTCCTGAAAATTTCTCTCAAAAAAAAACACCTCTTCTACTTTTTATCTTCCAGAATAGCTTCATAACTTTTATGTCATACTCAATTATGAGGTTGCTTTTATTTATTTATTTATTTTTTGCTTTGCTTCTTCATCCTTGGATTAAGGTAGCTTTAATCTGGACTGTTATTTACCCACAAGTAGTCTGGATAGTTTCTGCCTGAGTTCCTTCTCTGATAGCCTGGCCACATTGCATTTTTCTTAAATTCTAAGGTGAAGGAAAAATGTCACCTGAGGAGAGGACCTGGGACTGGAGGAAATCCCAGCAACTATCTTTTGGCAGCCTCTCCTGTGCTGAAAACTCACACGCACCTTTTCATGCCTGATTCTGTATTCGTCACATTCATTTTGACTGAGGAACTATTTCTTCCTCATATTATTGCCCATCTCTTGGGGGGTGACCTCATCTCATTCAGAAGAAGTTACGTCAAGCAAAATCCCTGACTCCTGCTGACTTCCCATTTGGTATGGTCATATACTTCTTTCAGCCCCATCAAAGCCACTTTCAAGAGCTATTGATCTGCGGTGAGGAAAGGAGCCCTAAGAGGCTGGCATTTCCCTCACTACAGATTGTCCCTTTGTCCAAGAATTTATTCACTTTAGCATGATTTTCACTTTATGCATCTTCTGTATTTTTGACCTGAAGGCTGAGGTAGTTTGGTACTTAATAAAAATTATTTAATGCCAGCTATTTTGCATTTGTCTTGATCTTTTTATTTGATCTTCATTAAAATTTATGACATTTTTATTTTCTCTATCATTTTCCTATCTTTATGTTTCATGCCTTTTTTTCTGTGTCTCAAGACAGCACTATAAAATCTTTTGATTAGCTTCCAGAATTTTCTAAAATTTCATTTGCCTTGAGTCCTTCTAATTCACATTTTAAATCTTAAATGATCCTTTTAATTTAACTAAAATCTGTTTACTTTTGCATGGTGTGTGAGAAGCTCTTTTCTTCATCTTAATATGAGATCTCCTATTATATTCTTTGACCTTTTATCATATCATAGAACTGAAGGAATACTGAGAATTTATTTAATCTTCTAAACATATCTTATCAAAATCTCTTACAAATCCTGAAGCAATTAAATAATTGTGTTTCTCTTACATTTTTAATGTTCTTGTTTTTTCCATTCTACACTTGAAAAAACTCACACTAGAACAAAAGAGGTCCATCTACTGAATTTGTAGAAGGCTTAGGTTTTCCTTCATACCACCCGATTGCTATCGTTTCTTTCATCTTAAGTGTGATTGGTGCCTTACACATCTTTACACCACAGTTCTATGAATCTATAACAGCAGTATCAAGGAAACTTAATGGGTCATATGCCCCAGGTCTGGCTCCAGAGCTATGACAGAGGCTAGCTTTTTTTGAGAGATTTATACTTAGACCAGCTGAAGGGTTTGACCTCTCAAGCCTCCCTCCTAAACATTCTCTTGGGCACAAAAGCCTGTTAGTTCCTATCCTTCCAGTCTTTCCACTGACTACGTGCTTCCTGGAACGACTTTCAATTGTTCTTACTTCACCACAACAAGAGTAATTCCAAGTGATTTTTCCCCAACTATATAAAGCTTACCTGTAACTCTGCCAAAAACAGTGATGTAAAAGTGATTTTTGTACCAGCTACCACATATTACCTCAAAAAATAGTAGCGATGGCCAGCAATTAATTTTTCTTTATCTTCAAACTTTATTTACCTTCCTGAAGTTACAACTATTTAGTTTTCCTAAATTTATTCATTTTGCTAGTCTTTTGACTTTGATAACCCATTCCACCTCACTTAGCAGTCTTGGACTGTCATGCTCCTTTTCGTGTAATACAAAAAATGTAGGTGTACACAGGTACACACATAAAAACTCATAGTATACATAATCAAACACATTTCAATTAAAGTAAGGAATATGATAATCCCATGTCACAATGAATTTTTATTATCCTGGAAAGTCAATGAAATTAATATGCAGGAAAACAGAACCAGTGTTTTAAATATTGATAAAATATTTTGCGTGATGTCTAGTTGACAAATACCAGAAACTCAATCCTAAAACTGTAAGAACTAATAAAAGAGTTCACTATGATCGCAATTTAAAGTTGAGAGAAACACATTTTTTTAATTGGATGAATATTTTTCACCTTTTGACTATATGAAATGGTAAATGTGTGTGTGTAAACGTATGTATGCATAGACAAGAATAACAAAACATCAATTGTGATTATCTTTTGGGGTGTAAGATTACAAATGCTTTCCACCCTTATCTATATTTTCTGAATTCTCTACAATAAACATGGTATTTTGTTACAATAAATAAAAGCTTGTAACTAATAGAAAACAACTGCTAAAGTAGCTCTATTTCAGAAAGATTTCTCATATTTTCTGGTAAGTTCTTTAATAAAAAAAATCCAAAGAATAAATCCAGCCAAGCACAAGGAAGATCTGGAAATGAAAACAAGAGCAAAGGACTAAAATTCCTCACAAAGACATTGAATATTGTACATTCAGAGTTTAATCACAGTAAATGACTTCAAACAATATATATGTTAATAGGAAGTTAGCATGAAGCGCACAGTTAGTAGAATAAACAAACTCTGCATTCTCTTTTGTCATAGATCCTTTCTCACTTGTACCAAAATAGCATGGGAAAATGCTGCATATCCTGAGAGAACTAGAAGAAAGGAGTGCATAGGTTCCAAATACAAAGGAAGGATAAATATTTCCAGAGAAAGAAATGCTCTTACCCTGATGTGATCATTAAACATTGCATATAAATATTGAAATATTGTACTATATTTTGTTACTCATATCAAAAATATGGTCACATCAAAAATGAAGTGTGTTGAGGCTACATGTGTTGTCCAATGGTAGAACATTTGACAATAAATGCATTGCAAGCCCTAAAAAAATAGAAAAAATATATAAATAGAGATAATTCAAGATTGAGAGTGAAACAGCAGAAATTTCTGCTTTGCCCCTTCTTAATTGTATGGCATTGGCTGAAAATCATGCTTTCTAAATTTCTATGTCCTCTACTATGTCTATCACATATGATTATTAGGACAATCAAGAAAGAAACACCATGAAATGATTATAAAATATAAAGGAATAACAAATTCCCATTAGCAAATGTAAAGAAGAACTTGAGTTCAAATTGCTGAGTTTCTCCTTCTTCCTGATTCCATTTGTCTCATTTTTTTATTTTTTAAAGAGAACAAAGTAGGATTAAAACAGAAAAACTTATAAGTGATACAGAATTTCACTTAACAAAGTAATATGAGTTTCACAGTATTTGTTGTAATACATAGTGTTGTATTCCAGCCAGTTATTCTATTTCTAGATGTATACATGTAAAATTGGAACATGAAAAAAGAAAGAAATGTATAAGAAATTAAAAATACAAAAAGTATGAACAATTGGAGAAAAAACATGAAAAAATTAAAACATTAACTGCTCCTCTCTATAGAGCAGCAGAAACACACAGTACAGATGTCCAATCCACCTTGCTTGAATACATAAGTAAATCTCTTTCCCCCACTCCGTCTCCTGTCCTTCTCAACTCAGTAACTTTTTCCTTTTGAATAAGTTCATTACCTTTTAGCAGTGTCTGTTGTACAAGTCAGATTCCATTTTTCTCTTTAAGGTTCTCATGCTAAGGAAACAATGTGATGTTTGCACATGCAGCTCTGATTTATTTCATTTAAGATTATGGTCTCTAGGTGCATACACTTACTGACAAGAGACTCAAATCTATCCTTTTTACAGCTAAATAATACTCCATGGTATAAAATTACTACATCTTCTTTATCTATTCCTTAGTTCTTAGAAATCTGGGTTATTTCCATGATTTAGCTATGACAAATTGTGCAGCTATAAACATGGATGACCATATATTGCTGTGGTATGACGTTTTCAGTTCTTCTGGAAAAATACCCAGGAGGGGAATAGCTGGTTTGAATGGGATCTCTAGTCCTAGAATTTTAAAGAATCTCCACACTGGTTGCACCAGTCTGTGCTCCCACCAACAGTGCAGAAAGGTTCCTTTTTCTCCACAGCCTCTCCAGCATTTGTCATTGGAGGACTTCTTGATGTCAGCCATTCTTTCTGGGGCGAGATGGCTGATCGCCTTTGTCTTCTCTGCTAGTCACTTTTCAACATTGAACATTTTTAATATATTTATTGACCATTCATACTACTTCTTTTGAAAGTATTTCTTCAATACCTTTACCAATCCAGGCATGCACAAATATGCCAAGTAACATCCACGATTATGTGTAACAAATACGCACATTGTTGTTTATTTTTCTCATTAAAATGAATAAAAGATTTAAAAATAGGTAACATACTAACCATTGTTAATCAGCTATTCTTGTTCCAAAAATCTGTAACAGGTATTGTTTTATGTTACCTTGTTTCTATCTTCATTTCTGATGGTTGTACTTACTTGTGTTTTTTACTATTCAAAATAAAATAAAATTAATGTTTTTTTTTTTTAAAAAAAGGTCTCTCCTTAGGTCTTAAAACCACAAAATAGAAGTTATGATGGTAAAAGAAATATGGTGATTAAATTTTAATACAAGTTAGATGTGATAAAAATAAATTCTGTTTTGACTTTTGCGACATAAGAGATTTCTAATTATATTCTATATTATTTTCTCTGCAGTACAAAAGTACAGTTGCGGTATTAGAAAAAAAGTGGTAGGAAGGTCATCTTGCAGCGCACATTCAAGCTTTTCGTCAAATTGAGGTATGATGAAGACTGAGGAGTGTAAACAAAATTCCTTTCCCTTCTAAGCCACTGTCCACCAGTAGCTCGCTGTGCTCCACTTCTGTTGCATCAGCCCTGTCACATAGGACGAGTCACTGCTAAGAAGTCTTTTCTTACAGACAATGCAGTCAGTACCTTGGTTAGAAGCATGGTTTTTCAACCAGATGCCAGGATTGGACTCCTAATTCTTCCATGAGTCTTAGTAAAATTTTCCTCTTGCCAAGCCTAGTCCTTGTCCTATAAAGTAGGAATCTTCTTCTGTATTAGTTTCCTTTTGTATTTTAATAAATTGCCAGAATTTAGTGGCTTAAAATGGCACAGCTTTATTGTACCATAATTTTGGAGGCTAGAAGCTCAAAACAGGTCTCACTGGACGAGAATCAAGTTGTAGGCAGCGCTGGGTCCTCTCAGAGGCTCTGGAGCAGCATTTGTATGTCTTTTGTACTTGTAGTACCTAGGTTTCCTTTATTCTTATCCAAAAGTTTTTTTAAAAGAGGATACAGAATTTTATCTATATGAATTATACCACAATAAATCTGGTTTTAGCATAAATAAAAGCACTGAAAACAGCTCCTGGAACACTGAAAACATGTGTTAGCTATATTATTATTGTGACTATAACTGTTATCAATTTGTAGTCTGGTGTCAGCCACTCAGGTAATAGAAATGTGGAAGGAGGGAAAACAGGAGGCAAACAGAATTTTTAAGTAAACTGCTCTGATCATTGTTGAGTTCATTCATAGTAAGAACAAGTGAGAACCATGGCTGTGCCGCTTCTAGCAACAAGTCACACAAAGCCGATGATGTTCCAGGCAGATGGAGGACAGGCCATTGATTCCTCACTCAGCCAAACACATAAAAATTGATGATGTACAATAGCAATGTTTAAGAAACTAATTTGTGCCTAATGGATCACGCCTTCAAAATTTTATTTCTATTGTAGCTTTTTAATCTGACCATGAATGCTCTTACTTAGGATAAAATGCAAGGCAAATATTAAGGACTGGACAGATAGTTCAGTGGTCTAAGCACCTGCCTGGCAAACTCAAGGACAGTGGTTCCGTCCCCGGAACCACATGCCGGGCACACTATGTCAGCCACCTAAACTTGGCATGGTGGTGCCCACCTGTAATCCCCACTCTGGGGAGGCTGAGACAGGAGGATCACTGTAAGCCCAAGCTGTTTAGTGAGACCCTGTACCAAATTTTTTAAAAAATTAAAGTAAGTATTTATAGAG
Organism: Ctenomys sociabilis; assembly: GCA_004027165.1. Classification (NCBI taxonomy): domain Eukaryota; kingdom Metazoa; phylum Chordata; class Mammalia; order Rodentia; family Ctenomyidae; genus Ctenomys; species Ctenomys sociabilis. The sequence continues at coordinate 43,296 of PVKA01005219.1, read as the reverse complement.
CACCTACTACACAATACTATCATGCTGGAATTTTCATGACATGCTGAGATGTATCCTATAGTTCAAAGGGGAAATGATTTGCTCATAAACATACAGCTCAGTGAGTAGCCACACTAGGTTCTTAACATAGATCTATCTGGTTGGTTTGAGTACAATGCCCACACTCCTTTCACAACCTGAGTGCCCAAGAAAAAGAAAAAATATATATAGTGAGTTGTGGGGAGTGGGAGCCAAAGCAGCCAATAATTGTCTTAGCAGCTGCAAGATAAGAGACAAGAAAGATGACATAAGTGTAGGACAGAGGTTCTCTATCTCAACACTAGAGATACTTGGGGCCCAGAAATCTTTTGTTGTGAGCACTGTAGAAGGGTGATCAGCATCCTTAATCTCCCCAAGCCCCCAGATGCCAGAAGCACCACTCCCCTTCAGCTCCTATAACCAAATATTCCTAGACTTTGCCAAATGCTCACTGAGGGGATAAAATACCTTTTAGTTGAGAAACATTGCCCCAAGGCCAACATTCTGCAATTCTGAAAGCTTCACCACAAGAAAATAGAGCTTCTGAATATAAACTGCCTAGGTCAATGTAAGTCTGAGATCAATTAAGAACTGAATCCACAATGGAAAACACAAGCTTCATTCTGCTTCCTGGCCTCTCTGCCAGACGCTGAGCTATGGCCCCAAAGCCATATGGTAAATACCAAAGTGTGATCAACCTGCATAGTAAAACTGTGGTTTATTTTTCTAGACAAATTAATGCTGGTTGAGCAAGAAAATCATTTAGAGAGATGCTAGTGATCCTGGTTCTGCAATTCTCTATTTTTCATAATGTTATTTCACAAGTGTTGTTCCACACACATACGTAAAATCACTGTCAGATTTTTTAGCCTATCTCAGCAGTGTGAATTGTGGTTAATATTCAGGCTTTGGAGTCATATTTTCCGCATTTGAATTAATGTTCTGTTTACTGATCTTGCACAAGTTATCAAATTCTCTGTGTGTTAGTTTCCTCATACAAAATGGGGACAATAACAGTTACAAGTTTTTGTTAAGGATTAAATACTGTCGTGAATTTACCTGATGCAGTACGTACTATGGACAGTACCTGACACATAGTTTCACTATTATTACTACATCGACATCAAAGCCACTATTTAAAACATGTATTTTAACAAAAATTAATAATTTAGTTGTTAATTAATCTCAATAAAATCATTATAGTGACATAATCTATAACATAATCATTATAGCACCAGTCTCTTATTTGAAAACGTGAAAAAAACTTCCAGTTCAGGGATACTATAAAGGGTTGTAATTCAGCATGCTTCAACATCTCTCATATTATTTTGTTAGAATGTATTACTAGAAGCAAATTTGTAAGATAAAAGATGTATTTATTTTGAAGATCCTTGGTACATTTTAGGACTCAGGATTTTTATCACCCAGAGTCCTTTGCAACATTTTACACGTGGATTGTTATGTAAAAGGCATAGGGAATTGCCTATGAGCCAAGTGGAATAACTACCTAGAGTCAAGGTCTTCAGCTACTCTGAGCAGAAACAATGCTGAACTGCAAGGTCTGCGTAATGTTTGTAACCAGTGTGGATAACTTTCTGGTAGATTTGGGCTGGCTATCATGCCAGCCTCTCACCCAGCCTCAGGATGTATTAGGTATCAGGATGCTTCTCGTGTAACTCCAGATAAAAAAAAAAGAATCATTTGGCCCTGACTGTCAGGAACCCTCAGCTTCACACCATGTAGGATCTGTAGAACTCAGAACAGCTTCACTGTCTCAGTTTACCTAGGCTTTCTCTTCCTTTCTTCCATCCATAGAAGATTCCTCTGGGCAAGATGTTATAGCCTGTGTCAGCAAAGACTTGTATAATTTAGAAGCGTGTTCCTAAAATAGTGAAAAGGCTAGATATCTGAGGCAGAAAATATACCTGAAAGGATTCCTCTGGGAGGAACCTTGCCAGAGGGGGCTAATCGCATTGCACTGCCTGTGAGGCCGTGGGTCCTGGTGTCTGCCCCATTAGCCCAATAATGTATGCCTGCCTGAGATTAATGGGAGCCTCAAAAACAAGTCAATGCATATGTTTTAGTATTTAGAGATGGTGCAAAATGATAGATTCGTGAACTCTGGGTACTTTGAGGGTATTCAAGATCATCTTCTAGCTCAATATTCAGTTGTTGCCTGAATTCTCTTTATAATCTGCCTTCTCACCAGCTCAAATTGAGAAAGTTGACTTGAGATTGGGGCGGACTGGGGAAGAGAATCAAAAGTGTAGACTATATTAGATAACTTTATTCTCAGCTTTTCAGTTCAGCGTTACATAGTCATGCGTAAATCCTCAGGCCTCCGGCCTGCCCATGCAGTCCTCAACCATTTAGTCTCTTGCCAGCCCCCATGGCTGTCTATATTTATACTGAAGTACTCAACAGCGGCTGTGTGCCAGTAATGACCTCAGTTATTTAAATTATTTACACAGGTCGGCATCCACTATGGTTGATATCAGTTACTTACACTGAGATCAACAAGGTGTGCCTGCCCAGAAATTTTGCTGACATCAGCTTAATATTCACTGGAAATCACCCAACATATACACAGGCTACACCGATGATGGTGAACATTTTCGAGCTTTCAGTGACACAAAAGGTGTGGTGGCATGCATGCCATAGGTTGGCCTCCACTGACTTAAAGCAAAGCATAATCATTTTAGGCTTTATTGTTCCTTCCTCAGTTGTAATCAGTGGTGGCAAGTCTGTTTCACATGCGCTACAAAAAGCATACAGAGCCCTCTCTGGAGATGCTCACCCCAACAGCTGAGCATCAGATAAGTTGTTTTTTCTAAACTAAAAGCTGTATCACTGAAAGTGCTAAAAGACTTTACAGCATTGACCTAGAGGGCAGGGGGTGATTTCCAGTGGATATTAAGTCCAAGGCAGAGCAGTGTTGGGGCTTTGTGTTAAATAAATGAGTTTAGTTTTGAGTTTGGGGCACTTGGTCTCTAAAAGACCCAAAGACCAAGTGCACCATCACTGTTCTAAGTAGTATTCAACTTCTCCTTGGATATCTGCAAGAGCAGAAAAATCAACACTTCATTCAGGTGATTCTGTCCTCAGAAACCTTATCCTAAGCAGGAAGATCACCTTTACTGAGATCCTGGATTCCTAAGCAAACAAGGAAATACCTTTAAGGCATTGGCAAATGACACAAGGCATCTGAAAAATGTTAACAGCCAATTCCTGAGCCTCCTTTAAGCAAAGAGATAATGTTGTTTATTAAAATACTTAATAAACAGTTTTTGCTAACATGAGGTATCAAGGGTTTACAACATAAGAAAAGAGCTAACCAAAGTGTTGTGTCTTAGAAATTAGTGCTACTTTGTGGGTGGGCTAAGCAGTTAGTTGATGGGTGGACCAAGATTGAAGTAAGAACTGGCAGGAAGCCAGATGTCAAGTCTAATAGGGAAAACATAGTCAGTTAGAAACTCTCTGTGCCTGATGGCATCTTAGGAACTATGTTCCATTTTAAATTGATTCATTTCTAATACATAAAACATTGAAATTGCATTTTTAGAAGGCTATATGGCAACATAAATCTCATTTGCCTAAACCTGATAAGCCAGTTCTTGACATTTATCCTAAAGAATTAAATCAAAATGTGAAAATGTGAAAGAATTGGAAATGATCTAAATCCTGAAACAATGATTGCTGAATAAATTATGGTGGCATAATTTGCAACTAGTAAATATGGTATTAAAGGTAATTTTATAGAGGAATCTGAGGGTATAGCTCAGTGGTACAGCCCTTGTTGCCCAGCATGTGAGATGCCCTGGATTGATCTTCATAACTGCAAAGAATAACAATAATAATAATAAAATATGGAAATTTATATAAGCAGATTTTTGAAAAAATAAGGAAAATTATAATTCAATATTAACCTACTAAATAAGCAAAATGACAAAAATTTTATGTTCAAAATTATTCTGAAATAAATACACCAAATACATCATCTCCTTATAGCAGACATGTTTAGAATTGAGAAGACTTCACATATGTTAGATATCAATTTTAAGCCTGTTTTAAAATTTTTTATTTCTGTGATTCTTCAGCAACTGGATGAGAAGTGCAGCTTATAATTATAGAGGTCAACTGTCCAGTGACCTTTGTGTTAGACAAACTCTAGCAACTCTGTTGGTTTACCACGTCTTTATGAATGCCATTTGCCTCTTGTTAGAGGATATAGAGAGTTAGGGACTATGAGAGCCCTTTCGCATGTACATTCTTACAGAAAGCTGAAGTACTAGATTAATCTAGAGGTGGTCACTTTATTTTTCCATTTTCCATGACATCCTTCTTCAATAAATAGCCACCTAATATATTATAGGAAAATACATTACATATGAACCATACATTGGGATCAAATTTATAAAATTCAATGTAGTGCTCTGAAAAAAATCATATAAAAGATACTAAAACCTCCATTACCTCTCTTTAACAGTATGTGTGCATGTGTGAAATATATATCTGTGAATGTGTGTGTGTAAGATGTGTGTGACTGAGTCCATATAAGGACTGAGTATCTTCGTGTGAATGAGTATGTGTGTGCTATTGAGACCATGAAAGCCAGATATAAATTTATGACTGCCATTACCTTACAGATTGCTGTTCTCTTCCATTGCCTGGTGAGTCTGGACACAAGAAACTTCCAGAACCAAATATACAAATTCAGGTTCTGGAAATACGAAACTATTTCAAGCTTTATCCACTCACTTAGATGTGAAAACTGATTTTGCTACTTTAATTTTAAGGAACAATTCAGAGTAAGTCCATCTCAGCTTCCTTCCAAAGTCAGGGAAAGGTCTGGGGAGATAGCTCAGTGGCATAAACACATGCCTGGCAAGTGCAAAGTTGCAAGTTCAATCCCTAGTACTGCATGCCATGCCAGCCCTGGAACCCTGGGCACATCATGCTGGTCCAGAAACCAACCATGGTGGCACATGAATATAATCCCAGCACTAGGGAGGATGTGACAGGAGGATCTCTACAAGTCCAAACTGCATAAAGAGAACCTGGATCAAACAAAAAACAGATCAAGGAAAGAATTGTATATTAAAAGACCTACATATAAGACAGTTTCTTCTCTATCCATTTCCCCAAAATAATACTGTACATATTGGGCAAAGGACAAAACATGAGTCAGAAATGCTTTGTTTCACTAACTACAGGGTAATTTCTGCCTCAAAATTTGTACACTCCTTGCCTGTACCATATATGTGAGATAAAGCTCTCAGCCTGGTTCATCGTCCAATGATTATGCAAGATATGTCCCAAATGAACCATAAGGAGCCAAGAGAAATATTACAAGACATCTAACCACTCCACAGCTAAATGATACCTAGCACTCCTTGACTGAAGTAAAATTCTATGATTACATAACATGATAATCCTAATAATAATAATTCATATAGGAATAATTACATCTGAAATTGCATAATGGGGCTGTTCTCAATGTATCTTTGTTTAAATTCTCTCCTTTCACCCACACAGCAGGTAGGTAATTAGGCATAATCATTATGAGGCTGCAGATCCACACTGGAGATTGCATGATTTATTTTTCCAGAGCATTACAACCCTGCCTCACATCTTCTAACTTCGGTTCTAATTTTTTTATCCCCAGAAGGATAAAAAAAAGGTTCAAAGCTCCATTGATTTTTTTAGAGTACAATCAAGAAATGTCTAAAATTATGGAGATTTCATGTTTCCAAATTCCAAATACATATAACTAATGTAACTATTTCACTCCAGATTCAGAACTTTTTTAATATAATAAAGCATTATAATTCTTATGAAACAAACTATATCTCTTGCCCAGAGGAGAAAAAAGTGATGGGATTTAAAAGATCTTTACTAAACTTAAAAGAACTACAGTTAAACACACACTCCAATAATCTGTGCAAAAACAAAGCAGTGATAGGAGCCTCGCTGAGCTGTAGCCCACCCTCCCCAACCATCTCAGAAAGCAGGCTGACCACCAGACAGTATAAAAAGCCTTGGTGACCCTGCCCAGCCCCACCACCCCACTCTCACGGGAGTCTAGCTGACCTGCAACTCCCCGACCCTCACCATCACAAGAGCCTTAGTGAGCACTGCTCTGCCCCCAACCTTTGCAGAATCCTTGCTGAACTGCAAATACACACACACACACACACACACACACACACACACACGCAGGGAAGCCAAGCTGAACCCCGGATAGTGGAGACTTTAGTGAGCCTACCCTATACCCCAACTGTCATCAAATCCTTGCTGACCCACACTCCATCCCCCTACATCATTGCTAAGCTTGGGTGAACACTGGGAGCTTCAAAAATGTCAAAACAGGAGCAAAAGGCAATCTCAGATCTCCAGCCCACACAGAGTAAGTCCAGAAAACAAGGACATAGAAAACTTGGAAGTTACATACCTGAAATTTCTGAAATGCTAGAAAATGAAATAAAGAAACTACTCCATCAGCCTAAAGAAAACAATCAGTCAAGAAATAATCTTTCAGGTAAAAAAAGAAATAACAATAGTCATGAAAGAATTTTCAGCACATCTAAAGAAGACCTAAAAAAAAATAAAGGAGAATTTTAAAATGATAGAAATATTGAATTAATGATACAGGAAAAAAATTAGAATGCATGAAACAGATTCAAACAGATATCCAGGAAATTAAAAATTCTATCAAAAGCTACCAAAACTACATGAACAAAATGGAAGATAGACTTTCAGACCTGAAGATAACATTACAGCTAGTAATAAAATAAAAAAAAGACCTAAAGAGGTGTCAATGAAACCTAAAGAGTCAACACAAATGATGTAAAAAAACTATTTGCAGGGGTAGCAGAAACTTTCTCAAGTATGGGAAAAGAATCTAACAAACAGTTAAGTGGGGTATAAAGAACTCCACTTAGCCTTAACCAAAATAAGACTACACCCAGACACAATAAGCTAGATCCTACAAATTCAACAAAAACAGAGCAGCATGGACTGCACACTTTATACAATTGCACAGACCTTTGATGTTATCCTTAATGTTTTCTATTATTGTTGAAACCAATCACCACAAACTTAAGGGCTTGGAATAATACAAATGTATTCTCTTAACTTCTCCACGTTTGGGAAGTCTGACCTGAGTTTCTAAAGTCAGTAGAGTTGACATAGCTAGTTCCATCTATAGTTTCAGGGGTAGAATTTATTCCCTTGCCTTTTCTAAGTTTTAGACACTACTCACATTTTTAGCTCATTCCTCCCTCACGTCTTTAAAATCAGCAGTGTTGCATACCTCTGACCCTGCTTCTGTCAAAATCCTTCCCCTGCCCACTTTTAAAGGTCTCCATTATTAGATTAGAGCCACCTAGGTAACCCAGCATAATCACATTATCTGAAGGTCCTTAAGAAGAGGCACATCTGCAAAGTCCCTTGACCAGGAAAAGTGACATTTACAAGTTTCACAGGAGGATATGGACCTCTTTGAAGAGCTATTTTTCTGCCTATGACATGATTGTTTTCCACTGTTTTTTTTCAAAAATATAATAATAGCTACAATGTATCATTGTATCTTCCATAAGCCAACACCAGTGTAGAAAATCTGCAAAAAATTTTATTAAGAAAACAATAAGGTCACTATCTCTACTTTACAGACAGTGAAACTTGGACTTAGGACTAAATTACAAACTACTCAAAAGTATAGCAGACTTCTCAAACACTATGAAACAACCATGAACAGTAGAAGTGACCACTTCCCGATGAAATCACTTATTCCTGGACATAAAGCTGTCACATGGTTAAACTCAGCTGGAAGCCTCACAAATATATAACCAAGAGGAAATTTTTCTCTCTAGAACCCTATCTTGCAGCCCAAGAGTCCTTCACTGTAGTATATTTTCTCCTTGGCACAAATGAAATTTAAAGATTGAGATGGCAAAAGCTCCCTCTGGGAAGAATTCCTCCAAAACCTCTGCAGGTTCTTGAGATTTTTGGAAGCACACAACAAATGTGATGGTTTTTCCTTTTTCTAGTACTTGGCTCCATCACACTCCAAAGTCAACATCAAAATTACCATTTCTGTCCTTCTGGGGCTCTAAATAGGACCTCCTAACAAGATGCTAAAGAAACGATGTCCTAGGAGAAGGAAGGCCTGGGATCCCAAAGGGAAAAGACCTTCAAAAGGACACCCAAAGTGCAGCCTGTTCAATTATCACCAGAGAAAAGGAGCAGAAGGAAAAGTGCCACTATTCCAGAGTACAAATTTGGCACACTCTTGGTGTTTGTAATTGACTAATTCTATGACTATTCGTTTTGAGGATTGGGTTTACAAGCTCCTCCAGATTCTTTGAGGCTTAATAAGAAACTTATACAGAATTCAGAATGTCTCTCCTAAAGCCCAGTACTACACGGGATAAAAGCAAATAGTGTCTTAAACAAAATTGTGAGTTCTCCCTCAATTACCAGAATTATAAAAATGGTTCTGTTACTCTTCTGCATAAGTCTGCAGTTAAAAATGCTGTGCTAGGCATAAGACTTAGCACTCGAGACATGCCATGCAAGCTGCCTTAGCTATGGATGTGGATCCAGTCCCTGAGCTATTCTCAGCACTAGGGAAGAGATTCAGTAATATTGGCTCCTTCCTCAGGCAGAGAAGTTTCTTTTCTTTTTTTTTTTTTTTTTTTTTGGTTTTTTGTTTTGCAGAACGATTAAATGGTGTATTTTGCTTGCTTAGAGCTGCAAGGCAGTTGGGAAACATTGTGCGTATCTTATAGCTTCTTTTTAAGTAGTGCGAGGAGCTTCTGGAAGCTGAAAGTGTTCGTGTGGCAGTGGGCAGTTACGTGACCTGCTGGAGCCTTGCCCAGGGCTCATTTCTTCTCTGCATCTCCTTCCTTGGGTTCTTGCTTCCATTGGTAATCAGCCAGGGCAGCCTTGATGGCATCTTCTGCCAGCATGGAGCAGTGCAGTTTCACGGGTGGAAGGCAGAGCTCTTTGGCAATGTCCTTGTTCTTGATGGTCGAGGCTTCCTCCACCGTCTTCCCTTTCACCCACTCGGTAGCCAAGGAGCTGGAGGCAATCGCCGAACCACAGCCAAATGTTTTAAACCTGGCATCCATGATCTTCCCCTTTTCATCCACTTGAATCTGCAATTTCTTGACATCACCACATGCTGGAGCACCCACCAATCCATGTCCAACATTTTTAGACATCTTGTCGAGAGACCCTACATTTCTAGGATTTTCATAGTGATCCACAACCTTCTTGTGATAGAGCCAGGCCGGGGCTGACAGTTCCCGTGCAGGTAGGCAGGGGCTCTGCAGGAGGAGGGCAGAAGCCGCCCGCCTCAGGAGACCAGCTCCAGCCATAGCCATCTGCCCGGCTTGCACCTGCCAGAAGTTTCCATTATGAAAATTTTGAAAGCTAATGCCTAATCTTGGAAATCCTAGTCTCAAGTGTAAATTTCATGAACATATAGTGTAATCTTGTTGTGTGTGTTGCTCTTAGATTTGGTGAACAAGATTAATAAAATGGGTTTTACTTATTTCCATCATTTCCCAATTTCTGCTGAATAAAATCCAAAGGGAAGGAGGGAAAAGACAATCTGAATTTTAAGAAAGCAAGAGAGCAGCTTTAAGAAAAGTTTGTTACATAGAAAATAAATAAGAATACAAATTTTTTGGCAGAACCAGGGATTGAACTCAGGCCCCTTGTGCTTGCCAGAGAAGCGCTTATTCTACTGAGCCATTTCCCCAGCCCCCAAGAATCCAATCTTAAAAGGACAGCTCATGGTCTAACTGGGAGGAAAGAGCCCAGCCTATAAGCATGTGTTCAGTGGCAACTTCCCCAGCCTAATTCACAGCTTCAAGGTTGGAAGCAAAAGTTAGCCACAGTGTGAGAACTGTGAAACAAATCCTCAGTCTCCTAGGAAATCACAATAATAGCTATGAATGCATGTATTATTAATAAAACATTAGAAAATCAAATTGGTCAGGATATTAGATGAATACACCATGACAAAGTAGGACATATTCCAGGAATGAATGCAATTACAGCCCAGTATTAGAAAATCTATAATTCACCACATTAGTTGGTCAAAGGAGAAAACCCATCTGATTGCTTCAATTCATCTGGGTTTTTGAAAAGCAATTGATAGAGTTTTAAGTATATGACCTAGAAACAGGAGGGTATTCCTTAATATGGTATAAAATATCTATTATAAAACACATTTTTTTTAAAAAAAGAATACTTTTTTAAAAATCTCATTTTTAGGGCTGGCCAGACAGCTCAGTGTACTAAAACACCTGCTTAGGCAGATGCAGGGACTAGAGTTCGATCCCCGATATGCCTTGCTGGCCCCATACCCTGGGGTGTACTGAGATGGTGATTGAGACTGGGCATGGTGGCTCAAGCCTATAATCCCAGGACTTGAGAGGCTAAAAACAGGAGGATCACTATGAGTATTATCTGTGTAGTGAGACCCTGTGGATCCTTACTAAATATATTTCCAAAAGAACTAAAAACTATTATAACACTGTCAACAGAATACTTAAATATAACACTGTGTACATCTTTATTGGGATAGAGAAAATATCCAACACTGAAACTAATATTTGAACATCCTGGTAGTTCCAGGCCATAATGTGAGACCACTAGAAACAAAGAACATAAATATTAAGAAAAAGAAGAAATTGTATTCTTACTTCCATATACAGTAAGTCCCCAACCAACAAATTAGTTCTGTTCTAGAAGAATAACCATAAGGCTGAGTCTTCCTAATCTAAGTGAGTCTTCTACAGTATACCTGTGTAAATTTGCAGCTTGAATGTTTGTAAGTCAGGGACTCCCTGATAGAAATGTCTCTGTCAAATAGTTCTAAGACTATATTACACCATATTATTTCCCAATTTTAAAAACACTCAAACTAATTGAATTTCAGTAATGTGATCATTTAGAAAATAAAAATCTATATATTTAAAATGATAGACTTTTTTCTATATGTCAGGTATAACTGTTTTCTTCCCATTCCTAATGACATGTATCTGAGGTTTGGGAAGTCAAATGCTTGGGTCAACCCAACCTAGGAAAATCTAAAGAAAAATTAGAGTAAAAATATCTAGACACATGAGTGTTTCAGGAAACTTAGACACAGAAAGAGCAAGGAGAATACATTTATATGAGCAATGACTACATGCTAATAAGAACAAATTCTATTTCCTCCCTTTTTTGTCAGAGTATTCTGAAGTCTCACAATAGAGTGAATCTTTGCCACAGTGTCCTACACTCACCCACTGACCTGCTAGGAGCTCAACTGTGCCTAAATTTCAGGTCCTAGGAGCCATGTCTAAATCATGCCCCATCCAGTCTCAGACAGGTAATCTTATTAATTGCAAGAATAGTTCATCTATTCTGTATAGCCATGGTTGTTTCCTCTATTTCTGTGCCTCTAGATTTTTTTTTCCTTTGCTTTGTTTTTCAAATTCTGGTCCTTCATTGTTTATTTAATTCAATCCATAAACAAGTAAAACTTCACCTTATAATTCTTATTTGGGAACTGAAATACTGCTATCCATCTTAGTCTGCTCCATGCACTTTGATCCAACAACTTTCTCTCAGTGACAGCTACAGATGAGACCCAGCTGCTGGTTACTAGTGGTGTAATGATGGGCAACCTAATAAGGCCTTCACAGGAAGTACAGCTTAGTGGGAGATTCTAATAACTTCAGGTAATTACAGTACAGTTTGCAAATATGTGCTAAAAGAAGTATTAGGCACTACTATAGTAGAAATTAGATCATCTGACCCTGGTTGAGAAGAGAAGTACAGGAAGACCAAAAGGATGAAGAAGAGTTGAAAGTCAAAGCACAGAGTAAAGGTAGGGAGAGGAAAGAGTAATTTTATTAAATTTTGTGTAAGAGGCCTCCACACTGTAAATTAACATTCTCAGACACAATATGCCAATTTCTAAAAGTTGGAGCTGGTGCACATACACATGCAGTGCTTCATGGCTCCTTGGAAATCTCTGACAATGCTCTAAATAATACTTTTGGAACTAACAGAAATTTCAAGTAGATATGATGGATTCTGGGTAGAGTGTGTTTGCCAGCTTCTTTATCCTCTAAGGAAGAAACTTTTCAAGGACTGCTACAGAAATCCTCCTTGCTAAATGACAACCCGCATGGTTACCAAGGATGGAGAAAGCATACATAAAGAAAATAATGTTCAACTCCTCAGTAAATGTTTGAACTCAGCTGGGTCTGACAGCAAAAGCCCAAGGACAAAGATATATTTTATGATGTGGGATTTTCCCATCAGAGCTCACAACGAAATAACTTTTCTTGGGCTCAAATCACAGTCTGCTACCATGGTCAGTATTTGAAGTATTTAATTTAGAAAAGATCAGCTTTGTAGAGTTGCAAAACCTTGCACATTTTGTCCAGGAGAATCTGAATGTTATAAAGCAAACTTTGTGTAAGTCTCCTGAGAACCAGTGCTTCTGTCCAACTCCAACTCATCTCAGCTACCACAAAAAAAACACATTGTCAATATTTTGGTTTTCAAAATCATTTAAAATTTAGGTTTAAAAGGCATATTATTATCAAAAATTACTTTATACCTTCTTAACCTTATTTACATGCACTCAGCTACCTCCTAAAGGGAAAAATTATATCATCATTCATATATATTATAACAAAATAAATTTCAAAGTGAATTTTTATTAAGCACAAGTTATTAATTGCTGAAAATGTAATATAACTGTTACCATCAGGAGTATAACTTTTCAAAAATCGGGAATAAAATGAGATCAGCTGTTACAACATTTTGAATATCACAAAAAATTTCTAACAAAAGACAAACTTTATCCAAAGAAAGCATATCACTTATGTAGCAAATCATAATTGTCTATGGTAGGGAGGGAGGAGAAGATAGACGGAAGGAGGGAGAGAGAGGAATGAAGGAAAGAAGGAAGGGGGAAGGAAGGAAGGAAAGGAGAAAGGAAGGAAGGAAGGAAAGAAGGAGGAAGGAAGGAAAGAATAGAAAAGAGAAAGGAAGGGAAGGAGGGAAGACAGTAGATAGATGTAATATAGTATCTAAGCCAGCTTAAGGAAGGAAGGGAGAAAAAAAAGAAAAGTGAATTTATCAAGATCAGCTTTCAAAAGTTGATAGCACTTTTGTAAGGAATTTACTAACCATTAGAAATGGTAATTTTATAAATATTATTACTACAGCTTTTCTGCTATAAGTATAAAATCCTTATGGATAAACATGATAAAATTTATGCAAGGCTTATATTCTGAAAGCTAAAAGTCATTGCTAAGAGAAACTATTAAAAGGTATAGACATGACATCCTGCATTTTGTACTATGAATAACCACTACAAAGACAACAATATGCAATGTATTAATTATTGAAATGGTCTTATTAATTGGTTTTGAAACTATTTCATTGCTATTTGTTTCTCAATAAAATTAATAAAAATACAAAAAAATTAAAATGATAAATAAATGAAAGGTAAAGAAAGGTACTGTGTTTATAGATCTCTAGACCAAATATTGGTAAAATGTTAATTGTTCCCAAATTGATTTATAGATTCAACACAGTCAAAATTCCAGGAAACATTTTAGTAGAATGTGAGAAGCCAAATATTCAGTTCATATAGCAAGTGCAGACAACCTAGAATACTGGTAAAGAACAGTTAGAAGACTTTGATTATCATATGTTAAGATTCAATACAAAGCTACAATAATCAAGTCAATGTAATGTTAGCATCTAGATAAACAAGTAAATGACACAGAATAGAGTCCAGTCATACACATACATGGTCTATTCATTTTTCACAAATTTACAAAGGCAATCCAGTGAATAAGGTGTAGATTCTTCAATACATGCTACTGAAACAATTAGAAGTTTATGTTTTAAAAATGAATTGTAGGTCTGGCGAGATAGCTCAGTGGTGAAAGCATCTGGCTGGCAAGCGCAGGGTCCTGACTTCAATCCCCCGTACCAAAATAAAAATAAATAAATGAGTTTGAAGCCATGTCTCATACCATATTTAACAATGGACTTGAATATAAATCTAAAGCTATAAAATTTATGTTACAAAATTTTTGGGTTATGAGAAAATAATTTTCAGACAAAACCATAAGCATAATCCACACAAGGAAAAAGGTTGATTAGTTGCACCTTTTTCGAAACTAAAGCTCTTGTTCTTCCAAGAGAACAAAAAGAAGAGAAAAAAAAAAAACCCTTCTTCAGCTGTAGACTTGAAGAAAATACTTGCAAATTGCATGTCCATGAAGGACTTTTCTCCAGAATATACAAAGAAATCTTAAAACATGATGATAAAAAATAAGAATAAATGATAAAAGATTGGAACAGGTACACCAAAAACAGATAGATAATGAACACGTGGGAAACATAAAACTGTAACATCAGCAGTCATTAGGGAAATGGAAATTAAAATCTCAACATGATAAGCAGTATAGAACTTCTAGATTGTGGTTAGCAACAAATAGAAACAGGAAAACAATAAAACTTTCTGGTCTTGTGTATGATTTTGCTTTTATATAATTTATGTCTGTCGATACACCCTGAAAGTTCCCTATTGGGAACACAGAAATTAGAAGACTAACATAAAGACTGAGACAATGTGGAGAAAACAATTAAATAAACAGCTTTGTAACATAATTTTATCTTATTTGCTTGCTTTTTTTCTAAATTTATTTTGTTTTTGTATTTTGTAAATTTTCTATTAATTTTAATGAAAAAGAAATAGCAATGAGACAGTTTCAAAATGGTAAGTAGGACAGAGAAGTGAAATACTTTCAAAATGGTAAGTAGGACAGTTCCAATAATTAATACATTGCATATTGTTGTCTTCATAGCAGTCATTAACAGTACAAAATACAGACATGATCTCCTGTCTAAACAATGTTAGTACAAATCCCTCTTCTCACTGAACTGAAAGAAAGCTGTATATCTATCCTAACCATTTTGTACACACATATATTTTTTTCACTAAAAAATGGTCCTTCATTTATATCTGCCTTTTTTGTTTTGTTTTGTCAGAGATGAGTGTTCCATTGCTGTTAGAGAAGCTGTATTTGGAGAAGTCTTAAAGGACCTTTTCATACTTGATGCCAGTTCAAATATTGTAAGTACTTGAATTCAGCAAAATAATCTAATATAGTCCATAATACTCCATCCATAATAATCTCCATAAGGAGATTATCGGGATGCAGAAGAAAGTGATTGATGATGTACAGTGTGCCTAAGGAGAGTCATCTAAAGAGAAATAAATTCTCTCAGGTTTTCACAGAGAGCAAATTGGTCAAGCAATGGTCATGACTCATCCAAATAAGCTGCTCTGTATGGTTTCAGGGTAAATCCTGGGAAGGTTTGACTGACATTGTCATATACAAAAGTTACGTTTTTAGTTATATAGGTCTTGTTTTGATTTCATCTTGGCCATCCCGCAGAAAAGTATAACCATAAGGTATAAAATGCAATGCCATATTAATGTGCTGAGCTATAAAAGGCTCAAGTCAACAATTTCTGACAATTGCCAGTTCTGCTGTAATACAATTTAAATTATCAGTGTGCTTTCTATGGCTTGTATGCAGATGTCTCCCAAAATCTCATATGGTCATAAAAGGGACTTTTCAGAGATGGCTGGATCTAGACTGTGAGATGCTAACATTGACTCATAGTGCAATGCTAACTAGCATTGAGGGCAGTAGGTTTAACGATGTGAATGCTACCTGTCCTAAGAAGCCTAGATAAGGGCCAAAATGTTGGCTGGCCTTGTGGCTCTTCTATTTCTCCAACTTTGATCTGTAAACTTAGGTTGTTAACCATCCAGAAGAAAAACTGATTAGCATCCTGCAGCATATGCCGTTCACTTTGCCTTATCGGACTCAATTGATTTAAGTTGTTGTTGCACATTTCCATTTGTATTTCTGCTTTTCGCTTCTTATACTAGGGAGACTATATGATATTTACACATGTGTGCCTGGTTTATTTCACTTATGACTATTAAGTTGAGCTGTAAATGGCTATGGTCGACAACATCTTTGGATAACTCACTATTGTGGAATGCTGGACTCTGTTGGATTGTGTTGTCGAGTTGAAGCACCTAAGTTAGTTGAATGATAATGGAGTGCCCATCTCTGACAGGTGTAGAGCAAGGAAGGGATATAGAATGGAAGAATCATGATGTGTGTGCATGGACAGTACAGTTGGGATTGATAACGCTGTACTTCTACATAATTCTATGAGGGGCAAGATTTGCACTAATGGTGGTTGGACAGGATATTATGTCAGCTTCTAGTACTATGAACAACCACTAGGAAAGTAACAAGGTAGAAAGTATTAATTATTGAATCTTTGATGTAATTCAGGTATAAAAAATAAGATACGCAAACAGCTACAGTCTCTTAATTTACTGATAAGAGACATACGGTATAATAATGTCTGTAAGTATAATATCATGTATACCCCTTCTATGATACCAAAACATTATGGAAACAGTTTGCAATGTATTAATTTATGAAATCCATCTTGTCAAGGTATCTTAAAACTGTCTCATCGATATTTGTACTTCAATAAAACAAAAGTAAAACAATAAGAAAAAAGAAGCCTAGATAAGATGTAAGGGATAGAAAGAGATGTGACCCTGCTGTGGAGCTGGCTAATAATGGACTAAACCTCTACAAACTGTGAACTAAACAAGCCTTCCTCACTTACCTTTGGGTGCCAAGTATTTTATCTCAACAACAAGAGAAAAGTAAGACAATGATGATTTAAAGCTTTTTCTTCTTTTTTAGTACTTATTGGCTATTCAGTCTTCATACAACTTTGGGGGGTATTCCTCTATTTCTGTACAGAGTGACATTGCAACTTTGATGGTGATTGCATTAAACTATATAATGCTTTGAGAGGTATGCTATTTCATCAATACTAATTCTTCCAGTCTATGAGCATGAGACATGTTTACATTTGTTTGTGACTTCTTAAATGTGTTAAGTGAGTTTTGAAGTATTTAATCAATTATATGCTTTCCATTTTTAAAAAGATGATATATTTTCAAATGTATCAGTGATTTCATTTGAATATAATTTTGAAAGCTTATGAAATTAATATTAATAGTTCTTTTTAAAATTTGACAATGCTTTTACTAAGGAGTTCACCAATTTCAGATATTAGATCCAGGATTGATGTTATATTTTTATTTTATTTTAAAGAGAAAATAAATAGCTTTCAGCATGTGGGAAGCCAATTTTTCGATTACCGTTTGTTAAACAAGCTGTCTTGCTTCCGGGGAACCTGTTTGGCCCCTTTGTCAAAGATAACATGGCTGAATGTGTTTATGGTGTATCGACTTCGCATCTGTTCCACTGATCCTCAGGCCTGTGTTTTGCCAGTACCGTGCTGGTTTTATCTCAGTAGTTTTGTCACATAACATCAAGTCAGGAATTGTGATGACTCTTGCCTTTCCTTGGTTGACCCAGGATTGCCTTTGCTATTTTAAGTCTTTTCTGTTTTCACATGAATTTTAAGAATGTTTTCTCTAGATCTATGAGGCACACTGATGGCATTTTGATTGGAATAGCATTAAATCTGTATAACAGTTCTGGGAGTGTAGCCATACTCATAAGTGAAATAAATCAGAGACACATGGGTAAGCCTCATATTGTTTTCTTAGTGTAAGAACCTCAAAAAGTAAATAAAATATGAAAGGTACAATAGAGTAGAAGGGAAAGAAATTGAGCAAAATGAATAAACAATTGGGATGGAGGAAAGTAGACAAAAAGGGAGTCTTGTATGTATATACACAGGATATCTAAGATGATTGTATTACTAACTTCCATTGATCTTTTGAAGGTAGCAGTTAATGCTTAAAATGTTTACTTTGACCAATTTTACATGCTTATGTCTGTCATGTGAGCAACTACATTGAAGACAATTCTCAATTAACAACCTCTGTTGAATACCTATCATCTTGGGATTTTTTTTTAATTGTGTATCACGTCTAAAACCTCATCTATTATTTTTCTATTTCTCTTAAATTAATAAAAAAATAAAAAAACAAAGTTTCAAAATAAGATAATAAGAGAGTAACAGTGGTTAAACATTGCGTATTGTTATCCTAAAATCAGTAACTCTAAGTACAATATGAAGGCATTTAATTACCCAAATGAAATTAGCACAAACCTTTCTTTTCAGTGAGCTAAGAGAGAGGCTGGTGAGATAGCTCAGCAGTCTAAAGCACCTGCTTAGGCAAGTTTAGACAAGGACACAGGGACCACGCTTTGATCCCTGGCACAGCATGGAGCACCATCCATGCCCCAAGAGTTGGCTGAGCTGGCCACAAAAAAAAAAAACAAACCTTAATTCAATGAGCTAAGAGAAATTAGTAGTAATTTAATTATCACTTTACTATCACATTTAATTAACACAATAATATACATATTTGTACATAAAATTATATATTAAGTAATATATATAATAATAATCATACATATATATATATAAAGTAGACAATTTCTATCAAAAAAGGTTAGATTTAAGCAAATATGTTTCAAATCTTTCATAATAATAATAGCTGTTAATTACTGGGACGCAACCTTGTGCTGGATGCCATATTAAATGCTTTATGTTGCTAACTTCTATTTAATTTAACCTTCATATTAATCCTATGAAGCATTGTCCAGTATTTAAATATTTAATTAATAAGCTTCAAAATAATCAAAATGGACACATGATTTGATATACATATACATTTTAATGACTATCATAAATTAACACATCTGTCACTATGCTATACGTTAGCTATACACAACTTGGTCATTTTATAACTGAAACTTGTTTAATTGAATCATATTCTTATGAAGTTAGTTTTTAAGTATAGAAATACTTCTATGGAGTTCAATCTGAGCCTGCTGACTGAATTCAATCCAGATAATGGTGTTATTTGAAAAGAGCTCTAAATTATTTTTATTTAAAAAGTGGACATTCTAGTTGCCCACATACCATCACACAACTTTCCTGTTTCGTTATTCAAAGTCCATTACACTAATTGAAGTGCCTTCTCCTTAACTTATTGAACCTTGATTTAAAACAAAACACTTTGAGGCTATACCCAATACAACCCTTTATGATACAAAGGGAAATGAACCTGGAATTAACTGAGTAAGTCAAAGAGAACTGAAAGCAAGCCCCTGTATGAGTCACTCAAAATTCATTCAACATAGTTAGTGAATATTTATACTTAGTGTATGCTAGCTGAAGAAAAAGGCACAGTAATAATTTTAACAGAATACAATAAGTGTTCATCCTAGATAGACTCTGGATCTGCTAAAATTGTCTATATTTACAGCTTCAGCATTTCTGTCTGGGACACAGAGATAAAGCTTACCGGAATTATAGTGAAATTAGAAAAGCTCAGTTTGGAAGAGGATTGGAAAGTTCTTTGGAAAGGATACATGAATAGCCATTACATATTGTAGTCCTAATACTAATATATTTAGGATACCAAATTAGCTACTAATACAGTGCTTTAGAAAATTTACTTTTTTTAATGAAAATACAGTTTTCAAAGAAAAATTTTCCATCCCAAGTAATCTTAGTAGGTTCCTCTGTCTTTCAAGGTATAAAATCTCAGGTTTTCTTCAATGTAAGCTTCTTCAGGTAGGAACCTACAGTTCTTAGGGGCAGAGTCTATCAAGAATTCTTAAAGATGAATGCTCTTTTCAAAATTTGATGCCAAGAAGGCTAAAAACCCATAAAATAGAATTTTTGAGAATGTAAGGAGCAGAAAAAGAAGTTTTTCAGTTTATAACTACCTGGCACCAATTTCATTTTTCTGCTTTCATGTTGCCATGACAATAGAAAGACTTACCCACCAGTTAATAAAGATATGAAAAAATAGCAACAGGCAGCATTTATTTCATAGATTTAGAGCCTAAGCCCATGGATAGGTTGGCAATAATGAATATTTCTTGCCAATGATTCTTCTTCAATAAGTCCCAAGAAGTTTCAGGATTAGAATTAGGATTGGAAAACTAAAGCCATGTTCTGTCACATTCATTTCTCATGCATTTCCTACTACCTAAGATAAGGAAACTCTGGAAAAAGAAACTAGAGGAAAATGTGCTTATTGTGTTCAAAGACTTTCAAGGTATATAATTATTGGTCAAAGAAGGACAAAAGAAATCAACGCTTCTTAACCCCATGTTAAATTTTAACCTAAAGAAATTAATATGAATACATAAAAACACCTATGGAAATCAAATTTCTGAACATTTTTATATTCAATTCAAATTTAATAGTAGACTGATGCATTAAAATCATCAGAGCTCACAATTTAAAAGCTATCCTAGAGCAAACCAAGGTGGATCCAATTTAACTGCATACAAAGTCCTACAACACAGACTCACTGGTAGGAAAGGGTATTGTCTGCTGGAGAATTCTTTTGACTACTATTTCAACTTCATCCCAACATGGGGAGAATTCAAGGAAAGGTGTTCAACAATCTAATATCTGGAACTGCAATGCTTTTCAGTGTACCAGGGAAGAATTTGGACAAGTACTTGACTAATTTTGCAAAGAACATATTTTAATTGTTCCATTGTGAGGGCCCAAGGAACTTAAGAAATCAGCAGCTGAATGTCTAGCAGCAGATTCATAGTTCATATTCAATAAAGAATATGAGTTTATGAGTCACATTTACTCCTTAATAGAGCAAAGGATTTTCTCTTTAACTACAGATCAAGGCCTTTTCATAAGCCCAGAGGAAAATGAATCCTCCTACTTAGAGAAATCACAAAGCAGAAAGCTGACAGGCTCAGCTCCAATGTTCCTGAGCAGAGAGCTTTTTATACAGTATTAAATACTGTGCAAAGTTCATATCATGCCTATTTAATAGAGTAATACCCTGAAAAGTCATAAAAATAGCAAAAGCTGAGAACTGACTACAACATCTGTGTCAAGATTTTTAGTACTAAATGAATACAAATAATCTTTAAAGGTGCAACATACTTTGATAAGGTTCTACCTCGTCGTTTTGTGTGGGAGAGCCTCTTTTATCAAAGCTCTGTATATTCCCTTTATGCACCAGTTCATGGAACTGCAGTGTGATAGTAAAAAGAAGGATCTGGCCAGCGGTGAGACC
The DNA here is from genome assembly GCA_004027165.1 of Ctenomys sociabilis. Classification (NCBI taxonomy): domain Eukaryota; kingdom Metazoa; phylum Chordata; class Mammalia; order Rodentia; family Ctenomyidae; genus Ctenomys; species Ctenomys sociabilis. Next base: position 22,094 of record PVKA01005219.1, on the reverse strand, counting down.
CATGAAGCAGTACACATGGCCCATGACACTTTTAGGCTGGAAAGAGCCCTCAGCACCAATCCTGAGAGACATCCACCAAGAACAATATTATATTATGCTGCGCCTAGATTATTAAATATCTTTATGAACAAAATAGCTGATGAAGAAATGTTCATTTTAAAAGTACTATTAATAATGCAAAAGAAATAAGAGAAAGAGCAAGCTACTCTTTTTTGTAAAGCCTAATGAATAAAGGACCTATACTACAATAGAAGCTAAGACAGTTAAGTTACAAGTCGATGGTGAACTTTTTTTTTTTTATGTATTTGGTACAAGGTTTCACTACAAAGCTTGGACTCATAGTGATCCTCCTGTTTTCAGCTTCCCCAATGCTGGGATTACAGGCATGCGCTACCACACCCTGATTCGTTCTGGGGCTCAGTGTACCCTAGAGGAGTAGGCAGGGCCAGCGCAGCTTGGAGGACCAGGGTTGAAACCTAGGTTCCTGCACTTGCTAAAGCTGGCACGTAGTCCACTGAGCTATTTTGCTGGCCCTTGATGGTGAACTTTATAAGGAAAAGCCTGGTTGACACAAACTATACCAACTAATCAACCTTACAATTCCATTAACAGTGAAAGAGCTAGCTCTATGCTTTACTACCATGGAATTATTCTAACCCAAATAGTTAAATCTAAGTCTAGTTGAACCTCTAGGTCAAATTTCCAGTCTTCAAGAAACACAGAATTAAACATAATGATACTGTGAGGATGAAACCAATCAACTTCAAAATTAAAAAAAAAATACAGGAAAATGTCCGTTACTTTAATAAATAAATAGGATGAAAAAAGTGGGGAAGAGGGCTATTACAGAGCAAAAGAGACTTCAGAATTTCAGAAAGATAGCAACCAAGTGCAGTGTTTGGATCCTAATTCAAACAAAAAATCGTACAAAAAGACATTTTGGGGACTAATGCAGACATTTTTAAGGTATAATTAGTCGGATAACATAGTCGGATCTCTGTTAAGATACAGTCATATTTTAAAGTCTTTATTATAAATTACTGAGGTATTTATGAGTAAAATAGTATAATGTCATGGTTATATTTTAAATGTCACCCAAAAATAAAAATATTAGTCTAGTATCAACAAAATAAGATTGGAAAATTTAAAATTTTTGAGCTGACCAATAGATCTACTTTAATACTCCACTATTGATTATATTTGAATATTCCATAATAAAAAGATTAAGAGGAGATAATTGCTAGGGCAAGTTGTTTCCTTAGTTTAGTCCCCACTAAAATAACTAACAGAGGGAAAGTTTCATAGAGACAGTAAACAAAAAGAGAAGTGAGACGCAAGCAGACAAATGGGAAGATGCATCTCTGGAAAGCAGCTACAAGTCACTTCCCCAAAAGAGAAAGTCTTGATATTTTGTGTCAATTTCCACCCATTTTAAGAAAAAATAATCCCAGATCATTCCCTTTTTGGCTAATCAAATGTTCTCATTCATCATTCCTGGAGGAGGCAATGAAATAACAATGGAAGTACATGTTGAATTTGAGAAGATAGATTAGCTATTGGTCATGTAAATTATTGTAAAAATAGCCCTGCCAGCAATATGTAATTACTTCAGTGTTATCTAACTTAGAAAATTTTATTCAACAGAAAATTTAATAATTTTATTTATGAGCCAGATAAACATATACGTCAGTATAATTGAAGACTGTTGTTACATAAATTACCTGATTCAATTCAATCAGCTGATATATATTGATTGACATTGATGGTTTATTATATACTTAACTAATAGGCATTATATATGAAAGAAACAGAAAAGCATACCTCTTAAACTTTAAGACAGTTAAGTAGATAGGATTTAAATGCAAATAATTGTAGCACATCAACCAGGGCCATATAAATAGTTCAGACAGGGCCGGGGAGATGGCTCGGTAGAATAAGTGCTTTCCTGGCAAGCACCAAGGGCCTGAGTTCAATTCCCGATTCCACCAAAAAAAAACCAAAAAAACATTTGTTGGGGACCAGGGAGATGGCTCAGTGGAGTAAGCACTTCCCCGGCGAGCATAAGGGTCTGAGTTCAATCCCTGGTTCCACCAAAAAAAATAAAAAATAATAGTTCAGACATCAAGTTTTTAGTTTGGAAGAGGGAAAAGGATACAACTGACACACAGTAAAATGTGTGGTCAATAATTAATCTCAATAAATTGAGCCATTTCAATATTTAAAATAATTTAATATTGAAAATAAAGACAGATGAACTGACTTGAAAATTTGATAATTGGAAAGTGTGCAGAAAAAATGCTGAAAGGTTACATTTGTTTTCTTCTAAATAGGCTTTTCCTTAATATCAAAGGAAAATAGAGTTTCAGATCTTGAAGACGCTGGTGCAGATAGTGAAAAGGTAAGAAAAGATCTCTTAAAAACAACTAGGGTGCAGAAATAAATAATTCATCACCTGCAAAATGATGCAAAGATGAACGTGAGAATAGTAGGCATCAATGAGAAAGAAGGAGTCAATGCAAATGATATAAAAAGAATATGGACAGATGTAATAACAGAAAACTTCCCAAATATAAGGAAACTATCTGTCATTCAGGTAACCGAAGCATACAGAATGCCAATTAACCTTAACCCAATTAAAAATACACTGAGACATATAATAGTCAGATCCCAGACGTCTAGCACAAGAACAATATACTGAAAGATGCTAGAGAAAAGAAACGGATCATATTTAAAAGAAAATGCATCAGAATAATGGCTGACTTCTCTCACAAACCATGAAGGCAAGAAGAGCATAGAGCAGAGTACTTCAAGTCTTCTATGAAAAAAACTCCAATCCAGTAGACTATACCCTGCAAAACTCTCTTTCAAGTTTGATAGAGAAGTGAAATACTTCCATGACAAAGAACAACTAAAGAATTTCATGATGACAAAACCAACCCTACATAGACTACTAAAAGATGTTCTAGACAAGCACCAAAATGATCAGAACTCCATCAATGAGAACAGAAGGAACCCACTAAATAGAGCAAACAATTAAACACAGGACAAAAAGGAGTAAACAGCAGCAGGTAAATAACACTTTGACTGTAAGTCAATACATCTCAATTATAACCATCAATGTAAATGGACTCAATTCAACAATTAAAAGAGACTAGCACAGGGGATTAGGAAACAAAATCCAACAATGTACTGTATACAAGAAACACACTTCACTCATAAAGAAATTCATAGGCTGAAAGTCAAAGGATGGAAATAATAACTATACTCCATGCCCCAGAACCTCAGAAAAAAGCAGGGTAACAATCCTGTTCTCAGACAATCTCAACTTTAAACCAAGAATGATCAAATGAAATTAAGAAGGCCACTTTTATTGGTTAGGGGAAAAATTCAAGAGAAAGAGGTAACAATCATGAAAGTATACACACCAAACATGGGAGCACCCAACTATATAAGACAAATCTTAATGGACATGAAAAATCTAATATCCAATACCACAATCTAAACGGGAGACCTTAACACCTCCTTATCTCCAAAAATAGGTCAAGCAGACAAAAAATTACCAAAGAAGTAGCAGAACTAAAACACAGCTTGGAACAAACGGACTTAGTGCACATATACAGAGTGTTCCAGCCACCGACAGCTGAATATACATTTTTTTTCAGCTGCACATGGGTGATTTTCTAAAATAGACCACATACCGGTCTTAAGCTCTTGCTCAAGTGTATGCAAGCAAACAGAAATTATCCCATGCATATTATCTAAAAATAGGGCAATGAAACTGGAGATAAACGAGACAAGAAAACAAAAAAATCCATAAATACATGGAAATTAAACAACACATGACTCAGCAACCAATGTGTCAGAGATGAAATGAAATAAGAAATTCAACAGTATCTACAATTCAATGAAAATTCAACCACTTTTCGGAATTTACAGGATGCGACAAAAGCAGTTCTCAGAGGGAAATTTATAGCTGTGAACTCACACATTAGAAAACCAGAACAGGAACAAATAAACACCCTAATGTTACACCTCCAACATCTAGAAAAGGAAGAACAAATCAAACCCAGTGCTCAAAAATGGGAAGAAATCATAAAGATTAGAGCAGAAATTAATTCAATTGAGACAAAGAAAACAGTTCAAAGAATTAATAAATCAAAAAACTAGTTCTTTGAAAGATTAAATAAAATTGTTAAGCCCCTAGCTAACCTCTTCAAAAAGAGGAAAGAAAAAATTCAAATACAAGCAATACAGAATGAAAAGGGTTCAACTACCATAGACCAATTTGCTCTCTATGAAAGTCTGAGAGAATGTTTTCTCTCCATGTGACTCTCCTTAGGCACAATCTACATCATTGATCACTTTCCTCTGTGTCCCTGTAATCTTCTTGATCAGTAAAGTTGGGACACAACTGAGTTACAGAATGTTACAGTACAGGTTCTCTTGTGTCTTGAGTCCCCACTGACCTAGGGACAAAACGTTGGCTATCCTTGCAGCCCTTCTTTTTCTCTAATTTTTGGCCTGCAAACTTAGGTTGTTAACCCTCCAGCAGAGAAGCTTATTATTACCCTACAACATAGGCAGTCGGATTTAACCTCATTATCAGTCTGAATATCAACCTTCTTAGGCATAACATGAAACAGGTATTTACCATCAAGTATTGATATGTTAGATTTTAAGGCCCTACAGAATATGAAGAAAAAAATTTAAAAATATTTTTAAAAATAGGAATAAACAATTACATATTTTTATGCAGAAATTTAGAAATCTAACCATATACAGCATTGTAGCAGGACAGTCCTATGACACTTTTTTCTTGTCTCTTCATTTATTACCCTTTTTTGAAAACAAACATTTACTTGAGAGATAGTATGGCAGTAATTGGTATCACATGACAAGCAGCACATATTTAGAAGACCAGAATGACAGGCATTCCAAGCATGACCCTACTATTACACATTGCTATCTTCAGTGCAGTTGCTTAGTTCACATATATAATTAGTCAGGGTATCAGCATATATAATTAGTCAGGGTGAGAATCCTACCAAGTAACTGCTAGTTTCAACAATCTGCTGAAGATTCTCAGGATCATTGCCTTACCCATTCCGTGCATATAAATGCATGGTTTTGCCCCTTTCATGTTTCCTAGCTTTTCTCCTTGCCCTCTCTTTGTTGTTTAATCCTTAAGTTCTTGCTTTTCTTTTAATTGTGTTATACTTTTCTATTTTTATTTCTTCTTTTTAGTTCTTAGAAGGAGACTCAGATACTAAGATTCTAGATTTTAACACCAATATTGCAAGCTGAATGAGGTCTTATAATTCCAATCTGTGTCAAGGTGGAAAAGAAAAGAACTGCCAGAACAAGTAAGGGCAGCTTTGGGGAGAGGAATAATGAGAGCATAACAAACACAATAATACCTATTAAACCACCAGGATCAAAAATAGGCTAGCACAGGGCTGAGCAGCAGGGAGCAGGAAAACAAACATTCAGAAACCCAGGGCATGTGCTGATGTCACTAAATTGATGGGATGAAGGCCTTTGGCCACCTGAGAAGAGGTGAGTAGGGCTTGATGATAATGTCCATTAATTAAGATCATGCTCAGTTCCTAATGAATGTGGCCCCGAAGGAGCTTCTGATCATTACTAGGCTTCCCCTGGAGTGTCTTCTTTGGCTCAGAAAATGAGGGTTTCTGATAACTTGGCTAATAGTTTCTAGATTTTCATTTTTAATTGGTTATCCTAGGTGGGCCCTCTGGGATGTAATTATGGCACAACTTATATCTAGTTAAGTAAGTAAGACAAAAATACAAAGTGATCTGTGCATTTCCATAATAAGACAGTAATTTAATAATAATAATGAATAACATTATAATAGTAATAATAATAATGTGCTTGTGTTCATGGAGTTTCTCCTGAATAGCAGATATGGCACTAACAAGATCTACTATCTCTGGCAATGAGAAAACAGTTAAAAATGTGTTCACTTAAAGTCCTGACTATAGTACCTATCACATAGCAGATACTCAACAAGTATTTATTTAAAAGCTGAACCATTTCAACAAAACCAGAAAATCTCTATCTCTTCCCTTCCTAAAAAGTGCTCACCAGGAGCAAAAGCATGTGTCCCACCTGGTGCTCTACTTTCAACAGGTTAGATGTGCACCTCTGTCTTGGTTCTGTTAATTTCAACTAATTCCTTGTTTATCAATTCAAAAGCAAGAATGAAAAAAGAGTAGTGCTTAACCTCCTTATGTCATAGAGTAGGACATAGTAGGACATACAACAAATATGTGTAGAATCCAAACAGAATTAAAGGAAAAGAAAAGAAAAATAAAAAAATAACAAAGTTCACTATATGAGACAAAACCCTGAGTGCCAAACATGAGTTCAGAATCAAAAGCCAGTTTTCAAGAAATAAAGACTGTTATGGTTGTGTCCTCCTAAAGCCTCATACAATCATGAAGCAGACTTCTAGCTTGTGATTAATTTATGAAGCACTGCTAGGACTATGGGTGTGGGTGCTACATGTGCGTGGGACAGGTAACACGGACATAACATAAGGGAGGGAAAGAGGCTTTCTCTCAACTGCTGATCTTCCATGTTTGCTCTTGCTGTTTTACTGGTTTCCCCTGCAATGAACTGCTTCTCTTCATTGTGCCACTCTGCCTTGGATCCACCTGATAAATATACTAAATCCTCTACCAACTGTGAGCTAAATAAACCTTTCCTTCCTTCATTTTGGGTGTGTCAGCAGAGAGCCAAGATTCTTAGCTATAAACATCCTCATCCTGTGCAAGAGGAGGGCATGGACATTGCGCAGGGCATTGGACTACTCTCCAGCCCCAGGCTAGTTTGTTTACAATATAAGGAGGAGAGAAAAGCTGCCAAGAAACCACAGCTTCTGCCCTTCCTTTTGATCTTTGCTGTTTTCTGCTGCCATGAACTGCTACTCTCTGCCATGTGCCATTCTGCCTGGGAGCCAGGCAAGTACAGACTGAAATCTTCACAAACTCTGAGCTAAACAAACCTTTCCTTCCTCAATTTTAGATGTCAGGTATTTAGTCCCAGCAATGAGTAAAAAAGTAACTGAGACAGGGAATGTAGAAAAAAGATAGCCATCTATGAAAGAAGAGGTAAGAGCTACTAAGACATGGCATGCCTGCTCCTGCACCCGTGCTTTTCACTTCCTGCCTTGCATGACTGTATAAATGCATTTCTGTCATTTATAAGCTATGCAATTTATATGTCATTCATCCGTATCTGTGGGTTCTACATCTACAGATTGAAACAATGGGGAAAATCTTGGGTCTGTACTGAGAATGTGCTTTTTCTTTCTAATCATCATTCCCTAATTCATACAGAATAACAACCATTTAAATAATAATTGCATTGTTTTAGGTGTCATAAATAACCTAGATATGATTTAAAGTAAGGGCCAAGGAGATAACTCGGTAGACTAAGCACTTGGCTGGTAAGCCCAAGGGCCTGCGTTCAGTCGGTTCCACAAAAAAAAACAAATAAACAAAAAATAAATGAGAGGGACACAAAGGTTATATACAAATATTGTGTCATTTTATAGAAGGGACTTAAGCACCTACAGATTTTAGTGTCTTTGGGAGCCTTTAACCAGTCTCTCTCAAATCAGACTTTATTGTAGCAGCACAAGGCCAGGGAGCTAGCTCGGCAGCATTAGTGCCTGCCTGGTGAGGGCCAGGTTTGATCCCTGGTACCACGAGAGAGAAAGATAAATGTAGCAGTAGCAGCACAAATAGACTAGGACAACTAGCATCACAATCTTAACCACGGCTATATGGCGGGAAAAGCAGAATTTCATAAAGGACTGAGCTACTAGAAAATGTGCTCCATCTTTAATTCAGATTTATTTATTAATATTAAAAAAGAAATATAAAATTAATGGAGAAATAATGAATATTTAGAAGGCAATGCTGTGCCAAGTTCGTCAAGAATGTTAGGAAAGGCTTAGGGAGATAGCTTGGCCATCTAAGTGCCCGACTGGCAAGTGCAAGGACCCAGGTTTGATTCCTGGTACTATATGTGGTGCAATCCTGGAACCCAGTACACAGTGTGCTGGCTACTGAATCAAGTCATGGTGGCATGTGCTTATAATCCCAGCACTGGGGAGGCTGAAGCTGCAGCCTGAGTTGACCTATGTATTGAGACCCTGTACCAAATGAATGAATGAATGAAAGAATGAATGCTAGGAAAACTGGAAAGTTTAAGGAAAAAATTGTAATTTTTAAATATTTTTAAATTTTTAATGGAAGAAGTTATATATAAAAGAGTTAACTATTCCTACTTAAAACCTAAAATACTTCATTTATAGTAGCACTGAATTTTTTGTCATCAAAATAAATTCCATAAAATACAAGAAAAAAAAAAGATTTCCCCTTATGGCAGCATGGTGGATGAGAATCACTTAATATCCCTAAAGCTTAAAATAATAAATTGGATAAAATTATAAATGAAAAGCTAAAACTCACAGAAAATCCAGCCTGTAAAATAATAAGGTTCCAGAGCCCAAAATTTAAATGAAAGTAGCAACCCCAGAGAGTAAGCAGCCTCTAATACTGGCTTTTTCCATAAGATCTCTGTTGAATCCCAAGGACTCAGTTTTCACTTTGAGGTGCATTGATTTTCAACAAGAGATAATGCATCACATCCCCTCAAATTGAGAAAACTAACTTTTGACAACTACGTATAAGAGTACGCTCTTTAATCCCAGAAGAGAAACATATCTCACTGTGCAAAAGGGGACAATGAAATCACACCTGTCTCCACCTTGGAACAAAGAGAAGTGAGGAGGAGCCCAGATAATTAATAATAGAAGTATGTCACCCCAATTCATACCATCTGTAGAAACAAAATAACTCAACTGAATTTGGCCCAGGGTTTATAGTTCCACAAAGCAACTAACAGAGGAGAGTGTTAATCCTGTCTAGAGGAATTCAACTGCTGTTCAGACTCAAATATTTTCCAGAAAGGCTCCAAAGAAAATATTACTAAATATGCAAGGAGGGAAAAATGGCAACTTGAAGAAGAAACAAAATGGATCATGGAAAAGATCGGGAAACATCTGAAGTAATAAAATTCTCAGACACTGAAAATAAAATATTTCTAATTCATTTCCAAATAAAAACTAAAAAGTCTGAGAAGGATTCATTTCAACACTATTAAACATACTGAATTGAAACAAAATGGTGTTTAAGAAATAGATGTTAAGTGAAAATTAAAATATTAATGGAGGAATAAAAGAGTAAATATGCAACTAAAAAGTGAAAAGGAAGACAATAAAATAGAAAAAAAAATACTCAGAACAAAATCTGGTTAGAGAAAAAGAGTTTAAAGGGGTAAGAGCAATATAGGATAAAAATAATGATATAATTCATATGCAACCAGTCATATTTAGCATAGTGATTATTTGATAGGGTAAATGATACATTTATCAAATTGATGAAACACTCCACTTCTTAAATCCAAAACTCCTAAATAGTTCATGGTCCCACACAAGTACACTGACAGATGTATCACTGTAAAATTGTAGAACAGTAACAAAGAAAAACAGACAAAAAAAAAGAACAACACATCGAAGTCGAATAATGATTAGATTGACAACTGGCTTTTCAATAACAATAGAATACAGAAAATAGTGAGATACAGGAGAATTAAAATTCTCCTAGAAAAAATAACCACCAATCTCAAATAAGACCAACAGAACTATTTTTCAAAAGAAAAATGATTTCTACACATAATAAAACCTGTAGTTAACCTTCCATGAGTAACCATGCGATGCTTAAGCTCTCCATCACGAGCATCAAGTTCATGCATTGGAAAGTGGTTCTCAGTGTGGCTGTCCTTCAGAGGTGAGGCCTAATAAGAAATCCTTAGGTCAAGTGGGGGTATGCCCTGAAAAAAGATTAAAGAAACTTTCAAGGGATCCAAGAGGTCTTGGAAAAGCAAGTGGTTTTAAGAACAAGACTGACTTCTGAACTGGTCTCCAGCTTCTGACTCGGTATTACATCTCTCTCCCTCCAGCCATGCTCCTGCCTTACAACACAAGAAATTTTTTAATTTTTTTTTTTTTGATCATTACTTTTTTGATACAGGTCTCACTTACTACTCAGTTTGGAATCATAGTGATCCTCCTGTCTCAGGCTTCCCAGCACCGGGATTACAGGCATGTGCCACCATGCCATGTGGCCAGCAAGGTGCGCCCAGGGTTCCAGGATTGGCACTACATGTGGTACCAGGGACTGAACATGGGTCCTTGCGCTTGCTGAGTGGGTGCTTAGAGTGCCAAGCTATCCCTAGCCCTATCACAGCTGAGCTGTTGCTTGGTTCATATCACTGAATTTAAGAATTGTAAGCTAAATAAATCTATTTTCTTTATGGAGTTAGTCTCCATAAAGTAATTCATTATAGTAATGAAACACAGATTAATTTCAAAAGTTAAAAAAAGGTCTCTAAAGGATGTATTTCATCAGAAGGATGCTGAACAGAGATTAAAAGCCTGAAGAAATGGTGAGAAAATATACTAGTAAATGTATGGGTAAACCTAATATTACTATAAAACCTAATTAGAAAATGTTAAATTATAAAAGTATGATTTCACCAGCTATCCCCCTACTGGGAATTTTCTCAGAGGAACTGAAAACATCATATCATAGTGCTATATGTGTACCTATGTTTATAGCAGCACAATTTGTGATAGCAAAATCTTGGAAACAACCAAGATGTCTGTCAGATGAGGAGTGGTTGAAAAACATGTAGTATTTCTATATAATGGAGTATTATTCAGCTTCAAAGAATGATAAACTTGAAGCATTTTTATTGAAGTGGATGCCGCTTGAACATATACTCATAATTGAAATAAACAAGACACACATGTGCAAATATCATATAGTCTCCCTAGTATAAGAAGTCAAAAGAAGAAGTACAAATAGAAATGTACAACAACAACTAAAATCAATTGAGTCAGATAGTTAGGGCAAAGTGAATGGTATATGCTGCAGGATACTAATCAGCTTTTCTTCTGGATGGTTAACAACCTAAGTTCACAGATCAAAATTGGAGAAATAGAAGAGCCACAAGGACAGCCAACATTTTGGCCCTAGCCTTTCAAAGTCAGCAAAGACTCAGGACATAGTGAATCTGTACTATAACATCATGAAATTCAGTTGTACCCCAAATTTTCTGAACAACGAGATTATGGAGCCACAGAGCAAGGAGATCAATGATCTATAGTGTGCCTGGGGAGAGTCACATGGAGAGAAAACTTTCTCTCAGGCTCTCACAGAGAGCAAACTGGTCAAGCATTGGCCGTGACTCATCTACATGGATAACACACACAAAGGATCTACAGAGTAAGATACAGGATTACAAGATAAACCCTGAGGGTACTTCACTGTCCTCATCAGAAACAAAAAGTACGTATTGATATATAGGTCTTGCTCTATCTCAGTCTTAACTATCCATCAGAAAAGTATGAAAATGAGATATACAACGTGGGGCCATAATAATAAGCTGAGCTGTAAATGGCTACAGTCAACAATATCTTCAGATAACTCACTATTATTGTGGAATGCTGGACTGTGTTGGACTGTGTCTCCAAGTTCAGGCACCTAAATAGATTTAATGACGATGGAGTGCCCATCTTTGACAGGAAGAATGATGTGTGTGTATAAACAGTACAGTTAGAATAAATATGCTGTGCTTCTGCATAATTCTATGAGAAGCAAGGTTTGCACTAACAGTGGTTGTACAAGATATTATGTCGGCTTCTAGAACTATGGACAACCACTAGGAAAATAACAAGGTAGAAAGTATTAATTATTGAATCTGTAATATAATTCAGTTATGAAAAAATAAGATAAGTAAACAGCTACACTCTCTTAATTTACTGATAGGAGACATCTGCTATAATAATGTCTGTAAGTATAATATCATATATGCACCTTGGACGATACCAAGACATTATGAAAACAGTTTGCAATGTATTAATTTATCTAATCTGTCATGTTACTGTGTCTTGAAACTGTCTCAATGATATTTGTACTTCAATAAAATAAAATAAAAGTATGATTTCAAATGTGTGAGGAAATAATGTGTCTGTTAATAAACAGGACTCAGGCAGACTAGCAGGTCCTGGCTCGCATTTTTCCCATTGCAGCTGGAGGTGGAATGTGGCTTGACTAGCAGCTGTCACCCTCTCCCTCACCTTCCTTTGCTCCCCAGTAGCCTGGGGCGGTCTTCTCCAGGGTCCTCCCTTGCTATTTAGTGGTGCCCTTCCAGGCTAACCACTCCAGTGCTAGGGCAGGAAGCAAGCTAATACTGCACCTCCACCCCTACTCTGCCACTTTGTAGGCTACTGCTGTCTTCTTGAAGGTGGGAAGGGCACCTAGTGTGACTCGGATCGGGAAGGGAGGAATCTAGGCCCCTTATTTGTATATCCAGCAATCACTTCCAAATGATTCCCTGATTTCAGACCTGCCATCACTGACACAGGTTTGCATGGACTTTAGAAATAACACTCCCAAAAGGGTTCTTAGGTTTCCATCTAGGAGGACTCCCTCCAATGTACTGACCCCTCTGGACTGCAGCAAAGTTTGTCTTAAACATTAGCTTTGGTATTCCTGTACACCTGCTTGAGATTTATTTCTCAGGTTGTGTGAGTTTCAAAAGTCCCACAAATCCATCAAGGAGTTTTGTCCACTTTTATCCAGTGTGCACAGAGTGGTTATCTTGGCTACTTTTCTTAATTATTGATTTATTTATTTGATACAGGGTCTAACTGCACAGCGTGGACTCATAATGATCCTCCTGCCTCAGCCTCCCCAATACTGGGATACAAGCAGGCACCACCATGACCAATTTCAGTGGCTGGCACATTCTGCCCAGAGTTCCAGGGTGGCACAACATGTGGTACTGGGGAACGAACCCAGGTCCTTGCATTTGCCAGGCAGGCACTGAGACTGCTGAGCTATCTCCCCAACACTAGTTACTTTTCTTTTGTTGCTAAGACAAAATACCTAACACCCAAGGTCAAATGGAGAAAGGTTTATTTGGTTCACAGTTTTTAGAGGTTTCAGTTCCTAATCAGCTGGGTTCAAGGCAGGTTGGCTTGGCAGAGGGACATCACAGAGGAGAAAGAGTTGATGGCCACAGAAAACAGCAAAAGCAAGCATTAAAGTTGTAGTCCTCTTTCTGTCCCTTATTTTGTGTCCATTCGCCAGGATTAGGACAGTGCCAATCCAATCAATAGACTGATCCAACAATGACCCACCCACCTTGATCCAAACATTATATCACAAACACTCTACATTCAGCCATATCTGAGAAAGTCCCGTCTAAATCTGCGTGAGGTTTTGGGGTGATATACAGACACAAACCACAGTAGTAGATTTTTGGGTTTCTTTGGGGGGAGTACTAATAAACACAGAGCTATTACCACCAAAGAGCTCCAGATGCCAGCAGCCAATGAAGAGCAGCAGGGATCAGCACTGAGGCAAATCAGCTGATTGCATCCAATACAAGCCAGTATCCAGTATCCATCAGTGACAGCCAGAAGCAGCAGTAATGAGCGGCTAACTGTATTCACTGTTGGTGTTCAGCATTACTTGGTTTCCTTGGGTGAGATCAGGAGAGTCGCACTTTGCTAACAGATGATTTCCATCTGAATGGAGCAAAGGAACCCTAGGGAAAACAGGCACTTTTATAAATAGATACTTGTCTGTAATGAATGGACTTGTGTCCCCCATCAAACTAATATTCTAAAGTGCTAACCAGAGTGTGACTGTATTTCAAGAGAGGGTCAATAAGGAAGTTAAAAAGGTTAAGTGAAGTCACAAGGGTAGAATCTTGATCCAACCAGTGTCTTTAGACAAGGAAGAGACAGCGAAGTTCTCTGTCTGCCTCAGTGCACCAAGGGAAGGCCACATGAAGACACAGAAAATAGGCAGCCAACACAAGCCAGACAGAGAGACCTCACCAGAAACCAGCCCTACCAAACCACCTTGGTCCTGGGCTTCTGGCCTCCACAACCATGGAATAGTTCTAAGATAAAAGCCAACTATTTTGTGGTATTTTTATGATGGCAGTACTGGAAGACTAACACACTAACTTACAACTTTCATTAAAATTTAAATATAAGATGAAGTTATGAAAATAATAAATTATATACAAACTTTTGAGTACTTTGAGTAAAATGATATTTCTAAATATGATAAAGGAAGAAATCACAAAGTAAACACTTATTCCCTAGGTGAGTCTCAAACTCAGGAAAAATATGATAAAGGCAAAATAAAAATGGCAGACTTGGAAATTACTTTGGATTAAATGATCAGTAGATGAAGAGCTTGTACACATCTTATGAAAAGGACAATGACTAATTTTAAAAGGGCAAAACCTGTGATCAGACAGTTCAACAAAAAGTGAAAACAGGTGTCCAAGGAACATAAAAAGCAAGCAACTTCCATATTAATAAAGGTCACACATAGTATGATAGTTATGGGCTAGCAACTTTATTTGTGAGAGGAGATTAAATTTTATACTTCCCATTGTTGGAGAAGATGACATGCACTCTTGGCAAAATGTGTAATGCCATTTGCTCTATCTTTCCCTATTTATAGAAATTTCACTTAAGTAATAAAAACAATTGACATGCAGATGGACCAGAATGCAGTGTATGTAGGTTCTTATTTTAAGACTATTCCAAAGAAGAAAACATTAAAAGCATTCACCTTATTTGTCAGTACAATATTGGTTTAGAAACACAATTAACAGTGAAATGTTAAATAAGCTTTATGAAGTATGATGTTAGCAATAACATGCCCATAGCATATGGATAGTTTTTTTTTCTTATGAATAAAGTAAGCAAAAAACTTTAGAAACAGTCTAATATTAATTTTGAAATAAATATACATATAAAACATAAAATTATGTGTGATAATAGATAGGGTATCCATTCTCTCTTCCCTCTTGCTCTCTCTCCTTTTGAGAGAATCTTGCAATATTGCCTACATAAGAGTTGAACTCACAGTTCTCCTGCTTCTTCTAACTTCACTATTGATATTTCAGGCATGTTCTACTATTCCCCAAATAAATCCATATAATTTAGCTAATGACTCCAAAAGATTTTTCCATCATTGCAGCTGCACAGTGAGAAGATACTGCTCTGCAAAACTTAGAACTCTAAGCCATGTTTGATGATGATGTAATTCACCAGTTTTATACATTTCAGTGCTCATTATGTTTGGCAGCAATTACCAAGAAAAACATACCCCAATCCTCATACCGCACTTCATGTTCAAATTACACATATGTTTGATGGATGCACATATTACTACTCACAAAAGAAAATACTAATTTAATTCTAACTAAAATTACTAACATATGCACTCAAATTTCCATGAAAATGCTTAATTAGCCTTCTTTGATCATTATTTTCAAATAGTTATTTTTGGTTGAAACTTCAACTTCATCATGCAAATGACATGTATGTTTTGCTGTTTTTGCTGCTTCTTTAGCCAGTGCATTTCCACAAATGATATATTGCGCACTGAGACTCTGTAATGTAAAATTCGCCATGTCTTCCATTCAACCAAAGATTATCTTACCTGAAAAAAATAGAATACAAAGCATAACAAGGATAAAATTGTCATTAGCAAAGGACATTAAAAGAATTGCTTGAATTCAAATCTCAGGGACACAGAAAATACTTTACATATTCAAATGTACAAATTCCGATTTCTAGAGATACAGATATATCTTAAAGATCAAAACTGCATTTCAAGATTATAATTGTAATGCATAAGATGAAAATGTGCTGATGGAGTTTCTGACCAAGAAGAAATTAAAGCAGAAAGAGTTAGTGAACTAGAAGATATAGCAGTAGAAATTATCCAAAATGAAAATGGAAAAAGGTTTTTGAATATTAAGTAGTACCAGCGAGGTGTGGGTCATCTTTAAGTGGCTCATTATTTGTTTACAGAGGTGTTGAAAATTAAGAGGATTAAAATGAAGATGAAAAGCATTTTAAATAGCTTACAGGTAAAATTATTTCAAGCTTAATGAAAATTATCAACCTATAGACCCAAGAAACTCTACAAACTCCAAGCAAAATGAGTTAAAGAAAATTACACCAAGGCATATCTTAATGAAATTGAATAAGATAAATCTTATGAGCAATAGATGGGAAAGGGGGTCCATTATAGTTAACTAGAAACAAGCAGTACTCAGGATCTGTGGGGAGAAGCTGAAGCTGGAGATTGATCACATATGTGGGGCTAGAGCAAGGCCAGCCCCAAGAATACAAATACCCAAGACCAGCTACATGAACAGGCTGTACCAGCTCTGAGAATGTACAGCACCCAGGCAAACAAGTTACTAGGCAGAGTCACTGACAATAGCCCCCTGAGTATATAAACTAATGCATTGTAGTCATTGGTGGTCCCTCTTTCCCACCAAGAGAGGAGGACCCACTTGACCTGCTTTCTTCATTTTAACTCTTGTTTTTCTTCATCCTCCACCATCCCTCCTCCAGAGTTTCAAGAGCTGTGCCAGACACGATAAGAAATCACTCTGAGATATTCTCCGGATTCGACTATATGCCCAGAGAAGAAGATAGGGATAGGCAGACCAATCACTGGAATGTAACTTGAGCCACTGGCCAGGTGAAACACTAAAATGTTAGTAATTAAAATAATGGAAGCCACCACTTGTTCCACTGCTGCTTGCTATACAGATGTTCAGAGTATCATTTTGTGACTTTTGCAAAATCCTCCTGGGAAGAAGCCAGGAGGCAATCACTGAGTTCCCAAACTAACTATCCCTGCCTTCAAGAGTCAAGAAGAACACACAGCCTACCCTATCCCATCACTCGACCATCCCCAACCATATGGTCCCCTCCCCAACTGGATTCAGAGCCCAGAGAATGCTGTCTTATGGGGAAAAGCTATTATTTCCCCAGCCCTAAGTGATACCAGTGCTGCAATCTATAGAGAGAGAGACTAAGCCAGCTTGGCACAGTTATGAGCCAAGAACACTAGCATTAGAGAGAGGGCAGCACTTGTGTGCAATGAAAGGTGGAGCTAATCTTATAGACTATGCTAAACACTTCATGCTACTTGGACAAAGGCTGAGAAAGAAAAATGTAGGCTAAAAAAAAAACTTTTGCAACACTTCTTGCATCTAAATGTCATTAATGCTTAAGTTTTTTCTAGCCTCTTGTACATTATTACTCCCCTTGGGGGGAATCAGCTTTTGAAGGGTCATGAAGATTTTAAGATAAAAGTGTTGGTGTAAAAGTAGATATGTTTTTAAACAACTTCTTAATTATATGCTAAAGTAAAGTTTGCCTTTTATTATTGATGTTATTGGTAATTATGTTTTCTTCTTAAAATAATACTAAGGATTGAACAAACCACTTGTAACAGATGGAGTGGGTACTTGCATTTGCAGACATACACAGAGCGCAGGGGACATTACAAAAGAAAGCTACAACAAGAAAGGCACCGCATGCTACTGCTAGAGAGATGCATTCCAATTTGTCTGCAAACCTTAACATAAAAACACAGGAATCATAAGAAAGCAGACAACAAAGTGCCTTCAAATCTTCGTGACCCTTCAAAAGCTGATTCCCCCCAAACAGAAGAGGATAAAATTCCATACAAAGCACTTAAAATTTCTGCTGATCAGTGCATTCAAAGAAGAGACAAGCAGCTGGGAAAAAATCATACTAAAATGATCAAGAAGCTCAAAAAAGATACAGTAACAAGTTTAATTAATGAATGAAACTGATATAAATATGAAATATTAGCTCTGCAAAGAGGTATGGGTTCTAAAAAAGAATCAAGTAGAAATCTTGGAAATTAAAACCTCAATGAGACAAATAAAAACCTCAATGAAAAATCTCAACCATAGGCAAGATGAGTCAGAAGAAAGGTTATCAGGGCTTGAAGACAAGGTGAGTATAATAGAATATTTGAAAGAAAAAGTAAAATTAAATAATATATTTAGGAGCTCTTCAGTAACTCTAAAATTTCAAATTAGAGTTTGATTGATCTTAAGAATGGATAGGAAAGATATGCTGATGACCATGAAAACCTACTTATTGAAATTATAATGGAAAATTTCCCAGACAGAAGCAATGAAGACAGTGAGAATTTCAAATAGACATAATCAGAAAGAAAAAGAAAAAGAAAAAAAAAAACTCTGCATGGCACATCATACTCAAATTGTCAAAAAATTAAAAAACATTGAAAGCTGGCCAGAAAACTCAGGCAGGCACAGGGACCAGGTTTCTGATCCCCAGTGTGCTGTTCCAGCCACGTCCCCAGGGGGTGCTGAGACAGCAAGACTGAGAAGAGATGTGTGGTACAGCCTGGAATCCCAGCACTTGGGAGGCTGAAAACAGGATCACTGAGTCTGATCTGTGTGGTGAGACTCTGTACATACTGTACTAAATATATCGAAGCCTTTAGAGAAAAATTCCAAATTACTGATGTCAAATCCATCAGAATACCAGTGTGTGTCTCAACAAAAATCTTAAAGGTTGAGAGTATTTGCAATGATGTATTTCAATCCCAGAAAGAAAAATATTGTCAACCGCAACTGTTACATACTACATACCAATCCTCCCAAATAAAGATCTTCCAAGATAAGTACAAAGAATTCATGACTACTGAGCCAGCTTTGCAGAAAGTGCTTAATGGAATGTTAAAAAGGGAGAGAGAAGACAAACAGCCATGAGAGAAAATATATCTTATTGAAAGAAGAAATAAGTGGATGGGAATCAAAAGTGAATCCATCATTCGAAAAATAGTATCACATTGTTTCCTTATATGAGAACATTGAACAATGGATAAAATGAAATAGCATT
The DNA here is from genome assembly GCA_004027165.1 of Ctenomys sociabilis. Classification (NCBI taxonomy): domain Eukaryota; kingdom Metazoa; phylum Chordata; class Mammalia; order Rodentia; family Ctenomyidae; genus Ctenomys; species Ctenomys sociabilis. The sequence continues at coordinate 3,199 of PVKA01005219.1, read as the reverse complement.
ACAGGAACCGCAAAATAAGCTTCTAGAAAGAAGATAATTGATTAGGAAGAGAGAGAGCAAAGAAAGGACGGCAAACTGAAGATGAGAAAAGATATGTAAATGCATGGGCCAATTTCTCACAATAAACCTGACCATTCTGCACTACAAATATACTTTTACAAAATTTTTAAAGTCATTTTTTAAATGGTTTTTTTCTCTTTCTGAAAAAAGAGCAGATTATAACATCCTCCAATAACAAAAGACATATTCAAAAACATTAAAAAGTGACAAGAATTAGTACAGATCATTCAATAACACTTAATGTAAGTGATCTTGATTCACCAATTAAAAAACACAAAGACTAGCAGGTTAGATCCAAGAACCATCTTATTGCCAGCAAGAAATACATCTCACTGGGAAGAGAAATACATCTCCCTTCATACTACAAATGAAGGGATGAAAAATGATACTTTAACAAACAGGAGCCCCCAAAGGGGCAGGAGTAGTTATTCTGGTACCCAACAAAGTAGACCTCAAATTAAAAGCAGGGACACATTATCAAAGAGCAATGCACCAAAAAGTGATAACTATTGTAAATATAAACATTAAATGTGGGCCTACTTGATTTCTAAAAGAGATGTTACTGAACACAAATGGACAAATAGTTCTAACTATAATGATAGGGGAGACTTCAATAGCCCACTCTCACTAAAGCATAGATCCATAAGACAAAGCAGCAATAACAAAGAAATATCAAAGTTAAACTACATTATAGACTAAATACACTTAAGAGAAATCTAAAAAGTGTTCCATCTAACAGCAGCAGAACATACATCCCTTTTAGAGCTCTACAGAACTTTCTTGAAAATAGACCATATTTTATGCCATAAGACAAAAGAATTTAGATAATCTCATACCTCCAGTTATGCTTTAGACCTAGACTGTGCCCTCCAAAGGCTCGTGTGTTCAGAGAATTGACTTTTCAAAAGTGGTTGGTTCATAAAAGTGCTATACTTATCAGAAGATTAACCCATTCATGAGCTTAGAGTTGAACTTGCTGCTAGGAGGTGGGATCTAGTCAGAAGGGTTGTGTCCCCAAGAGTGTGACCTGGAAGGCTGTATTCTTGTCCTGCACCGTTCTCTTCTCCCTCTGCTTCCTGGTTGCCATGGGAAGAGCACTTGGTTTCTTCCATCATGTCATTTCTGCCTGGGAACCAGCTGACTGCGATGGAAGACCTGAGCCTAAATAAAGCTCTCTTCCTTATACCATGTGTATTAGGTACTGTGTCCCAGTGATGAGAAAGTGTCCAAGACATAGCCTATTGGATAACAATGAAATGAAATTAGAAACCAGTAGGGAAAGAAACTGCAAGAATATAGAAGTTGAATAAACTATTTTTTTCAGTACTGGGGTTTGAACTATGGACCCTGAACTTGCCAAGAAAGCACTGATTCTACTGAGCTATCTCCACGATCTGAATAAACTTTTGAATAAGTGGTTGATATTGGAAAAAAAAATCAAGAAAGAAATTTTAAAATTCTTAGACTCAAAAACTAATGGAAACATTTATCTCAAGACTGTGGGACACAATGAAAATAGGAAAAAAATCTTTGCTTGCTACTCTTCTGATAGAACATTATTATCTATAACATATGAACAACTCAAGAAGTTAACCCCAAAAAGCAAATAGCCCAGAGAATAAATAGACAAATTAATAGACATGTCTCAGAAGAAGTACAAATGAATAATAAACATACACAAAAATGTTCAATGTGAATCAAATCTATATGGAAGGGCTAGCCAAATAGCTCAGCTGGCTAAAGCACCTGCTTCAGCAGAGCACAGTGGCTGGGGTTTGATTCCCAGACCCACCCCTGGGGTGTGCTAAGATGGCAAATGAGACTGGACATGGTGGCATGCACCTGTAATCCCAATGCTTGGGACGCAGAAATCGGGAGAATCACTACAAGTCCAATATGCATAGTGAGACCCTGCACACCCTGTAGACCCTGTCCTAAATTCATAAAAAAAAAAAAAACACTATGTTGAAATTCTATCTCAGCCCAGTCAGAATGGCTATCATCACAAATGGAAAAATAATAAATGTTGGGGGAAAATTAACCTTCATATGTTGTTGATAGTAATATAAAGTAACATAACTACTATGAAAATCGGTATGGAGGTTTCCTGAAAGGTTGGTACTAATACCTTTTAGACAAGATATAATGTCTACACCTTGTCCTCTGAGTAACTACTATGAAGACAACAGTATGCAATGTATTAATTATTTTTTTAATTTTTTATTTATTTTTATTTTTTATTTTATTTAACTACAAATGTCAATCAGACAGTTTCAAGACACCTTAACAATACAGATTCGATAAATTAATACATTGCAAACTGTTTTCATAAATGTTTTGGTATTGTACAAGGTGCATACATGATATTATATTTACAGATATTATTTTAGCAGATATCTCTTATCAGTGAATTAAGAGTGTAGCTGCTTACTTATTTTTAAGATTTATATCAAAAATTATATCAAAAATTCAATAATCATTTTCCTAGAGGATGACCATAGTACTAGAAGCCGACATAATATCCTGTCCAACCACCATTAGTGCAGATCTTGCCTCTCATAGAATTCTGTAGAAGCACAGCGTTATCTATCCCAACTGTACTGTCTATACACACACATCATGATTTTTTCTTTCTACACCCCTTCCTTTGTCTACACCTGTCAAAGGTGGGCACTCCATTGTCATTCAACTAACTTAGGTGCTTGAACTCGACACTACAATCCAACACAGTCCAGCATTCCACAACAATAGTGAGTTATTCAAAGAAGTTGTTGACCATATCCATTTACAGCTCAGCTTAATATTATGGCCCCACGATGCATACTTTATTTTTATACTGTTCTGCTGGATGGTTAAGACCTAGATAGATCAAGACCTATATACCAACACATGTACTTTATATTTCCTATGTGGTCAGTGAAGTCCTCTCAGGGTTTATCCTGTAGTCCTGTACATTATTCTGTAGTTCCTTTGTCTGTGTCATCCATGTGGATGAGTCACGGCCAATGCTTGACCAGTTTGCTCTCTGTGAGAGCTTGAGAGAAAGTTTTCTCTTCATGTGACTCTCCCCAGGCACACTATAGAACTTCAATCTCTTTCCTCTGTGGCTCCATAATCTCCTTGTTCAGAAAATTTGGAG
>PVKA01005218.1:28519-92391 GCA_004027165.1 Ctenomys sociabilis | reverse complement strand
ATGTCAATCAGACAGTTTCAAAACACCATAACCATACAGAGTCGATGAAATAATACATTGCAAACTGTTTTCATAATGTTTTGGTATTGTACAAGGTGCATACATGATATTATATTTACAGGTTTTTATATAGCTGAATTATATCAAAGATTCAATAATTATTTACCTAGTGGATGACCATAGCACTAAAAGCCGACATGATATCCTGTCCAACCACCAATAGTGCAGATCTTACCATTTCAATTTCTAATGTAAATGATTACAAAATAAATGCAAAATCAGCTAAATTATATCCTATTTAACTCTGACAAGAAAGTTTCCACCTTGTTTGTTTGGTTTGGCTCGTTTTTACAGAATTAAATGATGGTTTTCTGATTTCATGCTTTTATATTAGAGAGAAATAAAGTTTAGCCCTTGAGTAGCTAAACTGAATATAACTTACCATATAGGGGAGAGAAAGACAAAGGTCTACAATGATAATTGTTATGGTTTGTGTCTAGTTGTCCTCCCAAAGCCTAGTATAGTCCTGGTGCAGCTTCTGGAGTTTGTGATTGATTTTTGATACAATGTTGGGATTATGGGTGTGAGTTCCTTGGGACAGATACTCTGAATTACAATGTAGGGAGGGGAGAGAGGCTAGTTATTTGCCTGAAGCTGCTGCCACTCATTTTTGCTCTCTTGTTCTTTGTCACCACCATAAAGGGCTGTTCTCTTTCATGTGCCACTCTGTCTTGGAGCCAGTTGAAATAAATCTTTCCTTCCTTATTTTTGTGTATTGGGTATTTGTCCCAGCAATGAGAGCAAAACAACCAAAATAGAATTTGGTACCAGAGGAGTGGGGTTATTGCTATGACTCCCTGACCATATGGATTACAAGCTTTTGGGAATGGTTTATGCAAAGAGATAGGAAGGGTTTAGAGATATCACCTATAAGAGAAGCACTGGGACAGCTGTGGATATTTTATGTGAGAGATTCTGGCCAGAGCTCAAAAGACAAGAAGGCTGATAGAAATCTTGCCTGTAAAGACCAAACTGGTTTCTGCTCAGAAGAAGGACTACACTGGTTGTTGGACTCCATGTGATACGTGTTATGGCTTGGCAGAAAGTTTTTCTGAACTTTTCTCATGTCCAGAGACTTTGCCTGAGACTGAGATTAAGCATGGAAGACTGAAAAAAATGAAAGAAATTTCAAAGCAGTTAAATATTGAGGCAATGGCATGGCTATTCTTGGAGGGTTACAATCAGATTTATGTTGAGAATCAAGAGCAAAGAGCCCAGAAGGATGACTTAAAATTCTGTGAGTTTGGCAACACAGGAAGTTCCAACAAAGCTGTAGCATTAAAAGATATATCTGAGATCTCCATTACCAAGAAAGAATAAGAGAATGGAAATGATGGCCTGAGGGCATCACAGGATGTGGAAAGTCTCCACCTTTTGCACCCTCAGAATTGCAAGGATGAGGGACTTTGCCTTGAGTGGAAAACCAGAGTCCCAAGTTCCATGTGAAGGCAGTGTCCACATACCATGATTTAGAATGGTGCCATAAAGAGAATTAGATTTGGAGTGCTCAGTAATCCAAGCACTCAACCCCCACATCCAAGGGAGAAGAAAGCCTGGCTACTGCTCCAGCTGGCAGCAGACCTTGGCATAGTCCAGGTGGCACTGGTGTTAGGCACATGCAGAATTCAGGAGTTCTGAGGTTAAGGCTTCCACCTAGATTTCAGAAGACCTGGGATGCCAGGCAGTGTGCTCCTGGGAGGTCAGTGTGTAAAACTGTGAGAAAGAAGCATACTAAGTGGAAATCCCAGAAGTCTGGAAAAGCCAAGAATGTGGAACACCTAAGGAAAACTGCAAGGAGGGAGCAAAGCTGGCCTAAGAGAGAAGACATGGGAGCTACTGCCAAGAGTGCCATAGGGGCAGAGTCACATGGAGCTCACAATTTGCCAACAGGTTGCTTCAGATGTTCTAGTGGAACTTAGAAATTAATGTTCGACCTGTTAGATTCTGAATGTGCTTTGGTCCCAGTGCTTGGTATCCTGCTGTGTGTACCTTTTGGAATGTTAATGTTTGTCTTATGTTGGTGTATGTTAGACATATTTAACTTTTCATTTGTACAGGGGCTCACAGCTAAGAGTTTGCCTTAGATCTTGAACGAGACTTGGGATTAGACTTTTTAGCAGTGCCGAAAATGTAGTACTTTGACAACCCTTAGAGACAGACTAAAGTGTCTTTTGCGGAAAAGGATGTGCATAAGTCTTTGGGGGTCCAGGGCTGGAATGTTATGGTTTGTGTGTCTTTGTCTCCCCAAGGTCTCATGTAGACATGGGAATGACTTCTAGAGTTTATGATTAATTCCTGATCCAGTGATGGGATTATGGATGTGAGTGGCCTAGGGCAGATACTTTGCATTACAGTGTAAGGAGGGGAGAGAGGCTGGCCAGCTGCCTGAGCTACTGCCATTCCCTTTACTCTCTCGGCTCTTTGCCAGCACCATAAATGTTTGCTCTCTGCTGTGTGCCACTCTGCCTTGGAGCCAGCTGAGTATAGAATGAATCTTCCAGTAATTGTGAGCTAAACTTTTACTTTATTCATCTTGGGTGTTGGGTATTTTACCCCAGAAATGAGAGAAAAATAACCAAGACAATAGTAGATATTTTTCCATGAGATAAAATTTTAAAAGACTAGATGAATGGAAGAAAAAAATATATAATTTTTGAACTTCTTTATAAACTTTAAAATGTAGTGGATATTATAAGGAGACTTACATTACATATTGTGTTTTCAAGTCCTAGCCTTAAAATTCAAAATATCTTAACGTTGGATTTTATTGACAAAATAAATTCATATGCTATTTTTTCTCTCTTTAATCTGAAAAGAGCAATACAACATGGCATACTGTAACTACTAATATAGATCACTAGCATTACAAGAGTTTCAATTAAGCAGTTAATCTAATCATACAAATTTATATCATTAACCTTAAAATAAGTGCATAATAATGATAATTATAAACAAGACATTGCTTTTGAAACCTTAGATATGTCATCTCACTTAGTTATCTCATACCTATGAAGAAGACCCTGCTATTATTTTATTTTAACTTAACTCTTGGAGAGATTAAACAACTGACTTAGGGTTGTGCAGTCATGAATGGCAGATCCGAGTTCAAACACCTGGAGTCTAACACCAGGGATCATTCTCTGAATCACTACACAGCAAAGATTGTTCTGTAACAATTCCTGTTTTCTATTCCCATTTCAAAATTGCATTTATACTGACTATTAGCCTTTCAACATATCATCCTTTAAGTAGTGATTTTCAGTGTCCTCAGAATCTACATTCACTAGATTCTAAAAGGTTCGTTTCTCTTTTTTTGTTTTTTTCCAAGCTGTGGGAAATGAAGAAAAGGACCTTTAAACTACTTGATTTCTAAAAAGTCTAGAGACTCTTTTTTTAATATAAGCCAAGCTGACAGTACAGTCTTTACTTCTAAAGAAGACAGTTGAGTTAGAGTCCCGGCAGGGAAGAAGTATAGTCATTTTGTCACTCAGTGAGAAACCTTACAAATAAATAAGGTTGAGGAAGTAGTAAATTTGCCTGAAGTTTTTTAATACTTGCAAGAGTGCTCAACTTTTGAGACTTAGAACTACTCTTTTGGCTAGGACAAGAGACCCATAGGGCATTGCTTTTTTGCTAATGGCTGCATGTCCCTCCTCACTTTATCACAGAAAGAACAAAGACATCGACAAGGACTCCCTCTCCTTAACGCAATCAAATGGATAAACATACCCTCCACATACCTGCATGTTTATACTAGGGGTTCTAATTAATGAGCAGAGTTGTATTTTGCATTTTCTGTGTATATCATCATTGTAAATGTTAAGTACCACAACGAGTAAAGAGAAAGGGTTGAAAGAGTTCCAAAAAGATTTTTCACGGTTCACATACCAGACAGGCAGGTGCAAGATCAATTTACAACAGAGGGCAGAGGTTATAATAAGACTCTTTCCCCTAATTTTATTTTTTAAAAGAGTAAGCACAGCGGAATGAGAAAAATCCTTTTAAAAATGGCCTTTGTTAAAGTTTTATTTGGTAGGCAAATGTAGCATAAAATATTTTTTAATTTTCTATAATAAATTAATTTAGTTATAAATTAATTTCTATAAATTAATCTTCTGTAAATTAATTTAGTTATAATTTTCTATAACTAAAATGAAAATTAAATAAAACCTCTTGGGACTTTTGTGATGAAACAAAAAAGACACATTTATGAGGCATTTTTCAAAAATGATCCATTTGATGCTTCTGAGGACTGAAGGGAAACTTAAACTAGTGTAAGTATGCGGAGACTACACGCAGGCATATTTTGTGTCAGGAAACATCAGGATCTTGATGCTCTAAAAAGTAAGATAAGACTCACATGCAAAGTCTTCACATTGTTTTTTCTTCCTAAAAGTGGTGTCTGGTTTCCACAATATCAGGACTTCCTCCTTCAGTTTTCTCCAGAATGTGGGAAAACTTCTACTGCTCTTCTTTTCTTAAGCTTCCTTGGCTTCAAGTGACTTACAATCTTCTTCACATACTGTCCAAAACCTTGAGGAAGATGTGACCACACTTTCATCAACTGGGAATTTAAAACTCAAATTTGTAAAATCCACAGTGTTATTTATAGGCCGCGTATAAAACGCTGAGTCTTCTGAAATATTTTCCTACCATTGTAATTAGATAAATGCAGTGTAACTCTAAATTATACTTAGTCAAGGGTACTTTTTATTGCTTGGGGATTTATTTATGTTCTGGCAATTATGGCCACAGTTTGAATAAGTTTTCTTGCCTGTGAAGAGCTTCCCTGATGGAACAGATAAATCACCTCCGATTCATGATGCTGCATACAATGTGACATAAGCCACCCTGTTGCTTATTTTGGGCACTTCATTATTCTCTTGATGTCAAACTTCTTGGTAATCCTGTTGTAGAAGCCCAAGAAAATTTAAGTCAGAGCACTGAGACACTCTTTTCTCAAAGGCGCTGGATAAGCCACCTCTTCTTTCTTTTATTTCCAAGTATGTATTCCCCCCACTGACTTGCATTGGTTTGTTCATCGGTGTATTTTTCTCCCACACAAGATGTGGTTGCTCTTGCTCAACTCTCTTAGATAGGTAGGATTTATTTATTTATTTATTTATCATTTCTTATGTCCAGCCAAATAGCTTAGCAGATTAAAGTGCCTGCAAGCAGGCCCAGGAGCCAGAGGTTAGATTCCTGGGGCCTGCTGTGTGGGACCCACCCCCCAGGGTGCACTGAGATAGCAATTGAGACAGGGCGTGGCACAAGCCTATAATCCAGCTCTTGGGAGGTGTTCAGGGTCTCACTACTAGATTGGACTTGTAGTGATCTGCTTCCCTAAAATACAAAAAAAAAAAAAAAAAAAAAAAAAAAAAAAAAAAAAAAAAAAAAAAAAAAAAAAAAAAAAAAAAAAAAAAAAAAAAAAAAAAAAAAAAAAAAAAAATTAAAAATCCTACTAGAGCCTTCCCTAAAATACAAAAAAATTAAAAATTTGAAAAACAGAATCATTTCTGGAGAAGCTAGCCAATAACAAACTTCAATACTATGAGGCCTTCTAGTGAACACCACAAAAAACAGAAAAACAGACACTGAAGACACAGACTTAATGACATGTACAAGGCACAGGACCCCTGAGTAGGACACACGCTGCCTTCTACACAGGGTCACCTTGGACAAGTGTTGGGACTACTCTGAATTTTATTTTTTCATCTAAGAACTAAGGGTGGGAAAAAACAACAAAGAAGTATGCTAGGGAACCACAGAAACTGTCCAATATCAACATTCCAACTTTAGAAACACAACAGACGGCACAGTCTTTAATATTCGTTTGTGCCTCTTGTACACGCGAATCTTTTCTTATTTTACACATTTAGCCTGTAACAACTTTTTTTACTTCTTTTCTGATAACTAAGTCATGCAGGTAAATCCAATTAAGGGCAGGCCTTCGCTCCCTGGGCACCAGCAGAGCGGCCAGCTGCTGATCGTTAGACTCCCTCCAGATTCAGGTAGCTCTCCTTCAAAAACTAATTAGCACTCTTCCATCAGTATTTTTAACAAAAAAAAATATTTTCTGACACTTACTCCAAGGCAGCATGGGCAAAACAATAACCAGCTCTATTAGACAGCTAAATAAAACATTGAACAAATTACAGTGGCTGTGAAGAAGTAGCTTGCAGTGGCTTCTTTCACATAAACTTCCCTAGGAAGAATTAACCCATCTCAGCTCATTCCTTCTGTCTGCTTGAGGTCTTCTTCACGAGACCCTGGAGCACAGTGGGTGAGGGCTCCAGTACTGTCCATCTGAGCTACTGCACATAGCGAGGAGCCAAAGGACCCCAGCTGCACAGAGATTTCTCAGTTATCTCTCTTCATGACTGTTGTTTAAGATATTTATGGAAAATGTTTATAACTTCCTTGTTATCATGAATTTTTCTTTCAGTATGTTTTTTTGTTTGTTTGTTTGTTGTGTTTTTTGGAACTCTCTACTCTCTCTTCCACTCCCCTGGACTCTGAATTTCAGAGACCGCACCTCTCAATGGTAGAAGGTGATATTTCAGCTTTTATCCTTCCCTTTCCTTCAACATAGGTGGGCAAAAACTCCATAAACCCAAATGCTGAGCAAAGCAGTCAAGTGAAGCCCTTGGAGCCCACTGTGTGGGCAGCTGTCTGGAGAGCCTAAACAGGTACTGGTTTTTGAGCATATTGGAGAGAAGAAGCTATATATCTTGGTCATAAAGTTTTGATGCAAGAGGACAAATTGTGGGGCATGTCACCATGGGAAACAGGTCTACAGGAATGTCAAAAAACAAAGCCTGTCTGCAATTCTTTTGTATTAATTTGGAAACATTCTCAGACCGTACCAAAACCCACTGACCCTTAATTCTTACTTTATCAATACACTTGGATGGTAATTATACCCGAAGCTTGCTTAGCATAAACTGTGTGCAACTGTGTTGCAAATGCGTTTCTTTTTTCTTACAACCACTCCTTAGAGGAAAGGCCCCATTGCTACCTCCATTTGAAATAGAAAATATGACTAAGAGAATTAAATCATTTGCCAAAGATAAAATCTCAGCAAAAAGCAGTGTTTGCTTTGACCCGAGGCAGCCTGGCTGGAGGATATACATTCTCAAACACTTGGCACTTTCCTGCCTTTCTATATAGATTTCAGGCACACAGATTTCTTGGAATTGGTATATGCTCATGGGGAAAGAAAAGACATAGTTTAATTCCATTGAAAAGCAAGTGGTGACCTGAATCTTCTTTCTCATTTTAAATCAAACAAATATTTAACAAAAGCTCATCTTATGTTAGGGAGGGGTGTTGTTTGTTAGATTGTTTATTTGTTCTTATAAAGCTGATGGAAGCAGATCTGCACCTCCAAACTACATTATTTGGGCTGAAAAAGAATGGTTTTTCTGTTTTGGTATGAGTATAGACACCATTAGAGAGCGATATTTGAATAGCAAAAAAAAAAAAAAGACACGAGTATTAGAACAGGAAAGAACCAGATCTTTCTACAGGAAAAAGTGCTCAAATTTTGCTAGTGAGAGGAAAGAATTGGAATGACCAATTTCTTTTTCAGAATTCTTTCTAGGAATGGAAAATACATCTTATCTGGTGGAATTGCAAATATTAAAATATATGCTACAGATCTGCTACATTCAATGGGATTGCATTTTAATAACACTGCATATGCTTTCCATTCTATCATCATATCAGAAACAGAAAAAAATGTTGGTAAGGAACCAGAGGTGATATCCACTATAGCTTCTCTTGTCATTATAATACGAGAAAGCAGTTCCTTTTCCCACCAGTCCTAAGCTGGAGGGACCATGGGGCCATCTGGACTAAGGGGATGGCAGCAAAGAAGTCAGAGCCAGACTCATCCTCTGGGAGTTGGCAGCTGTCAACCCTTTATTTATTTATTTATTTATTTATTTATTTATTTAATTTATTTATTGTATTTAGTGCAGGGTCTACAGCGTCTCACTACACAGATCAGACTTTTAGTGATTCTCCTGTTTTCAGTTTCCCAAGCGCTGGGATTAGAGGTGTGTGCCACCACGCCCAGTCTCAATTGCTGTCTCAGCGCACCCCAGGGGCAGGGCCAGCATGGCACAGAGAGGATCAAACTCCAGTCCCTGCATCTGCCTAAGCAAGTGCTTTATGCTGTTGAGCTATCTGGTTGGCCTTCAACCCATATTTATGGTGCCTTTCATTCAGAAACTTTTTTGAAGCAGAGTATCTTACCAATATATTATCTAAACTTTCTAGAATTGAGCCTGAAGAAGAAAAAGAAAGGGAGAGAGCCACTGGAATAAGAGAAAAGAAAGAAGAAAGGAACAATACATACATACATATGCATATACACAGGACATCTTTGATAATAGTACTTCTGACTTCTATTGGTCTATCGAAAGTTACATCCTCAAACACTTTGCACTCTCCTGCCTTTCTATACAGATTTCAGGTACAGATTTCTTGGAATTGGTATGTGCTCATGGGGAAAGAAAAGGCATGGTTTAATTCCATCAAAGAGTGAGTAGTTGCCTGAATCTTCTTTCTCATTTTATTTTTTTTTTATTTTATTTATTTATTTTTTTTTTTTTGGTGCAGGGTCTCACTATGCATGCAACCCACATTCATAGTGATCTTCCTGCTTTTTGCCTCCCATGGGCTGGGATTACAGGCGCACGCCACCGTGCCCGGATTGCATCGCCGGCTCAGCGCACCCGAAGGCAGGGCCGGCGCGGCTAGGGGAACCAAGGATCAAACACTGGTTCCTACGCTTACCTAAGCAAGCGCTTAGTCCGCTGAGCTATACCGCCGGCCCTAAAGTGTATGTCTTTTTTTTTGTTGTGTTTTTTGGCAGAACCGGGGATTGAACTCAGGCCCTTGCACTTGCCAGGGAAGTGCTTATTCCACTGAGCTATCTCCCTGGCCTTCTCATTTTAAATTAAACAAATATTTAACAAAAGCTCATCTTATTTTAGGGAAGGATGCTGTTTGTTTGATTGTTTATTTGTTCTTATAAAGCTAATACAGGCAAATCTATACCTCCAAACTATATTCTTAGGCCAGGAAAGGGCTTAAATTTTTTCTTCTATTTAACTTTCTGACCAATTTTGCATGCTTACATCTGATAATCTGAAGAACTAATTTGAAGAAAAATGATATGAAATATAACCAATATTGCTGAATTCCTATCATTTTGTTTAGTGAAATTCTGCATCATTTCTATTTTATTTTTTTAAAATTTTCTTTAAAAAAGGAATTTATGCAAAGTCAAAAAAAAGGCAAAGGCAGCTTTCTGAAATCCTCCCTCTCTTCCAAAATTCTTAACTTCACACTTTAAAAAAAAAAAAAAAATTAAGTGTATTGATACCATTTAGGTACACATAGTAAGACTGGTACAATCACTGTAGAAATCAGTGTGGAGACTTTGAAAACAACCTAGGATTAGAGATCCCACTTGACCCAGCTATTCCCCTTTTTGGTATCTTCTCAAAAGAGTGTCAGACTCTTGGAGCCGGGAAAATGACTCAGTAGAATAAGCACTTCCCTGGCAAGTACAAGAGCCTGAGTTCAATCCCAGATTCCCAAAACAAACAAACAAATAAAAAACAAACAAACAAACAAAAAAGAATCTCAGACTCTTAACATAAATATGCAAACAACCTGATCACTCAATAATTAGATCCCCCGCATGCTCCTTTCCAAACATAAAATCCTGAAACTAAAACAGAGTTTTCTGCCATGAAAAATACTAGATTATATGACAGCTGAAGAAACAGTGCCAGCCCCACCCCTGGGGTGAGCTGAGAGAGCAATTGAGACTGTGTGTGGTGTCAGGTACCTGTAATCTCAGCTCTTGGGAGGCTGTTAACAGGCAGATCACTACGAGTCCAATCTAGTAGTGAGACCCTGAACACCCTGTAGACAACTTCCCTAAAATAAAAGAAAAAAAACAATTCACTACCTTCCTTGTTGTGTTTACTTTTCTTTTCCTTTTTTTTTTTTTTTTTTTTTTTTTTGAAGAACTGGGATTTGAACTCAGGCCCTTGCACTTGTCAGGGAAGCACTTATCCACTGAGCCATCTCCCAAGCCCCATATTTTTCTGGTTTTTAATAGTTCATATTTGTAGTTCACAGTCATTGCACTCTGTGTGGCATGGGGAATTAGTACATGTACATAACACATATTAATACTTTTTCAAATCCTCTTACCAGCCTCCCCTGTTCTGTCCTCTCTAGTCCCCTTCTCTTTCACAGAAGACTTACCTCCCTTGGAACACAGTGAAGTCCCATGGGGTAAATATTGGATGCTTTCCATAACACATTTCTCTGCATAAATGATACTGTAGTATGAATAGACTATCTGATTATGTATTTATGGGCTGATTGTATTCTAGGGTGAGGAGTCGAACTGCATTATCAGGCATTCTAGCACTCCCTCTGTCTCTGCATTCAGCTTGGTGACTGACTACTTTCGTTGCCCTGCACTGAATGGATTAGCTCACAAGGTACCGCACAATGGTGCTATGGTCCCACCCAGCACCCCTGGTCTCAGGCCAGGAAAGCGCCACCATCCGAAGCTTATCAAGGCACTGATTGGCCAGGTTTCCTTTCCTAAGAAATTGGCTATGGAGGCCCATAAAGACCAAGAATTTAGGAGCTGAGAAGCCAAGCCAGATTTAGTAATGTGGCAAGTAAAAGCCACCAACAAGATGAATATTTTGAAGAAATCTGAGCAAAAGAATGGCTGAAAGGCTGTGTAATTTCAGAGAAATAGATGCAGCAATTTGTGTCCTGAGTAGTGATTCCTACATTCCCTCTTAGAAATCAAAGTTTTCCCTTAAGCTAGTCCTAAGCCTTTTAAATTACTCCATTTTTTTTCTGTAGCCAGTTCAAATAGCTTTGCGGGTTTTTTTTTTTTTTAAATAAAACTCTAATGAGAAAGTCTGCATTATCATCCAAACAGAATAGCTTGTTTGTATGTTGTATCATATTTTTCACAAAGGTGCTGAAACACTGGAACCTCAAATGGAAAGAATCAGAGTGAAATATCCCCAGATTTTGAAAGGACATTTTTGATGTTTCTACACAAGATCTCTGTCTATGTGTGAAATCAGTCTGATTAGCAGTATGTCTAGTTTGAGCTCTACTATTATCGTGAGGCTCGCTTGTTGAGCAGGAAAAATATGCAGTTTCAAGCTTGAAATATTATTCATTTTGGCAAATTTGAATCCCATCATACGCAGAGAACTTAAACAGAATCCCAGGACTTGATATGGTTCTAAAGTGGGAAAGATGCTATATGCACACATGTACACACACACACACACACACGCACGCACGCACGCACGCACGCACGCACACACACACACACACACACACACACACACACACACACCCCACACGCCCGTTTAAAAGTCAGCAGCGCCATGCAGTGGTAGGATGGAGAATAGCGACTGTTGAACCGAAGCGCCAGCGTTTGCTCCCTGGGAAATAAGGCCTGGCTCTTTGTTGTTTCTCCAGAGTGTAGATGTGGTCAGTATTATTTTCTGGGAAAAAAATATATTTTCATGTTTAACCTTTTGGAAAGAACAATTGCTGGCTAAATTTCAAACTTATTTACTAAAATGCTAACAATGAAAAAATTTTACCAATGTGTGGTTGTGTTTATTGTAACCAAATGCATCAAAAAAAAAAAAAGATTGAAAAAACATTATTGCCCGAGGACTTTCCTTTTATTCTTTGGCAAAGAGAACATTTTATTACTAAATTTAATCTACAGAAAATCAAATTTTATGACTGAAAATTTGCACAAATGTAGCCACAGGCTACATTTGCTTAATATGATTATGGTGATTATATTAAATAAATGAAAGTAAAACACACCTCTGAAATACATCTAACCACAGTTCAACTCATAATTGATTCTGTATATGAAGTGTAAAACAAAGATCTGAAAATAATTTCCACCTACTTCAACCTAAAGGTATTACTTCTTCAGTTCTTTGAAGTAAGAAGACATTAATTTGTAGAATGTATTCCGTTCGCGTCACATGGGATGTTCATCTCTCCTCAACGATGCTTCATCTCTAAATACCTCTGCCGACACCCTCCATGGACAGCTTTCCAAGGCATTTCTCCATAAGTAAAGAGTTTTCAAGAGAACTTCAGCAGAATCACTGGTGCCTAAAGAGTCATTGTTCTCATTACTTAACTTTTCAGGGCTTGTTGCTGTTGAAGAAAACATGAGCTGCAGTAGAATCTTCAGGCATTGCCAGGATCAGCAGAGTTCAGGCAGCACCTCTGAGTGGCTGACAGAACAGACAAGGGAAGGCAGCCCGGATGTACCGGAGGGGTAGAGCACAGAGTGACGCCAGGCCTGGAGCTTTGCAGCACTTTGATATTCTGAATGTTTCCAGAACAGAGATGAAAAGGCCCTGAGGTAATTATAGTTTCTTATTTTCTCTATTAGTGTTCTGGCACAGGTGGCCTCGAGGGTCAGGGGGAGCCCTCCCACAGCTCTCCACTTTCTGACGTTATAGTTAGTGTAGGGACCAGGATTCCATGCCCTGCATGCCACACCGGCCCTGCCCTCTGAGGTATTCTGAACTGGCCATGAGTCCAGGTATGGTTGTGCACACCTGTAATCCCAGCTCTGGGGAAACTGGAAACAGGAGGATCACTGTGTTTCTGAGCTGTGTAGTGAGACCCCATGCGAAACACAAAAAATGAAAAAAAATACAATAAAAATTTTCCACTTTCTTTTCCGTGCCCCTCTCCTTGCTGGTGCTTCTGTACATGGCCCTGCATGGTACTCCTGGTTCCTAAAAAGTTGTTACCTTCACCGAGGTGTCTGTGAGCACCAGAATGCTTTTCTTCCTGTAGTCATGTCCAGGTCTGTATGTCCTATATGTGATTAAAACAAATCCTGGACATGTACTTTTAAAATAGGTCTCTAATAATTAAAACTCTGTATTTGTTTTAACTCTTTTATTCAACTGGCTTTTAAATTGAGTTTAAAGTGCTAAAAACGAATACAGAAATGATTAAGTAATTAAAGCATTCACCTGGTGGTAATCAATAGTCAACCCATTTACGTATTTGCTTCGCATGGCTTGATGTGTTTGGCATATGATGACGTGTGCTATTTTGACTAAATAATTAACTTCCAGTCAGCCTGATAAATTGCTTTGCTGCTCTCCTGGCTTGGGCCCAATTGACTCTGCTGTTCAATTTCCTCCACTGGAGTCAGAGCGCCCCAAGGCTCAGTCCATTTCATTTATACAACTAAACACTGTTCGCCTAGGGTTACATTTAATTAAAACACAGCAGTATTTAAGAGAAATATTTCGCTTCTGAGGTCTAAGCCAACCTTTGCTTCTATAATTACTTTGCAAAAAATCACACTCTGGCAAGATAGGAAAAAAGCAAAACAGAAGCAGTTTTGGAGTCACTATCTATCTGGAAGGGAAGAGCAAAATCATCAAGAAGCAGCAGTCGTGTTTTGCCTTTTTTAAAAAAAACCTAATCACTATGTACTAAATATATCACAAGTGTTACCAGCATCGATGCTCAGATGACTGCATTTGCAGTTGGTTGAGTTCAAAAACAGCTTTTGAGTCTTTTATCAGAGGGTGCCAGCTGTGTACTGGTGCACGCATACGGGTGGGTCTGGGCAGTGAGTTAAGAGTGAGCGGGGATGAAGACACTAGCGCTAGAGATGCGGCACCCGATCTGCATGAGCCACTTTGCTTAACCACTGCACCCTTGCTTTGTCTTTGATTTTTATAATTCTAACATATATAAATATTATGATTCTTACAATGAGAGTCTGACTTAATTAATTTTAAATATGCTTTGTATACATAAATTTAATATAGTTTTTCGGGTCTTTTTGCCAGCGCAGCCCACCTGAGGGTGGGCCTGGCGTAGTATGTGGTACCGCGGATTGAGACCCCTGAACCTGCCTAAGCTTGCCCACGCAGGTGCTTTAGGCAGCTGAACCCTAATATAGGTATTTGTATTTTATAGATGAGTAGTACAAAACAGTGAAGTAGAAAATGTCTTAGATTAGGTCCACTCATAGGACCTCATTAGCTGTTTTCCCATATTAGCTTAACAATTTATTGAATGGGCTTATTCTCTAAAGGAGATGAGACTATCTAGAGATAAAATGACTTTTACACTTATGTAGCTCTTTCTAACAATATTTTTTGTTCAGATCAATCTCAGATAGTGAGGTAGATAATAATTTACTGAGATTCCTTTCCATGCTTTTTTTGGCTTTCCACTGTTTCTTTCCCTTGGTGAATCATGAATTCCTAACATCTAGAACTGTGGGAAATAAATTTCTGGTACTTAAAAGCTATGTAGACTGTAGGATTTTGCTATAGAAGTCCAACTGAACCTGTAAACAAGTAGATAATTTACATGCCAATTTTATGTGGATAGCGATGGTCCAGGTCTAAGCCTGGGAGATTCCCCCAGATTCCTGCTCACCTTAGTTAGAAGAGAAAAATTAAGAGTTCTTGGCTCCCCAGTAGACTGGTAGCTGAGAGGACTTATGAACTAAGTACCTTGTGACTAGGTCAAGCAGGACACAGAGAACGTGGAATCAAGGATGATCGGCCATGAGAGGACTGCAAGCTTGAGCACACATGCAGATGTCATCACCCAAAGCCTGGAGGGACAGGCTAACCTCAGGCAAGGCCTGTGAGAGTGGAGCACCAGGCCACAACCCACCCTCCTCAAATGCACCACTGCTCCCCCTGGAGGCTTTCATAACCCAAATTCCTGAAGAATTCCTGAGAAGGGAGTCACCAAAAAGACTTGCCATCCCAGCCCCCACCCCCTGTGTCTCTCCCTTCACTCGGCACACACACCTGGGCTGTTTTAATCTGGGAGTTACTGAGTTATCTCCATTTCCAAGATTTCTGAAAGAGGGACTCATGCATTAAAATGACATTACTTTCAGAAACTTTAGAAATTAAATTTTTGAAATGAGTATCATTAAAACATTATGTTGTCAGCCGGGCGTGGTGGCGCATGCTTGTAATCCCAGCACTCGGGAGGCTGAGGCAGGAGGATTGTTGTGAGTTCGAGACCAGCCTGAGCTACAAAGTGAGCTTAAGGCCAGCCTGAACTGCATAGTGAGACCCTGTCTCAAAAAGACAAAAAAAAAAAAAAAAAAAAAAAAAAAAAAAAAAAAAAAAAAAAAAAAAAATTATGTTGTCTACATGTGAATCATTTGCATTCTACAAATACACTAATATAAAAAGTGACTTTTAGCAGAAGAACTCCAGTGAATTCACTAACAATTATATTTTTAAAAAATGTTAAGTATATTGGTACAATTTAAATATATATAATGGTCTAATGATCACATTCATCAGAGGACACTTGTATCTGTACACAATGTATTGTTTTTCCTCTTTTTTTTCCTCCCAAATCCCCTCCACCTCCTTCAACCCCTTTCCCCCTCCTTATTTACAAAGCTTTGGCAGGTATATACATTTTCAAGGAGCATTTAAATCTCCCAAATCCCAGTACTATAAAAATTATCTGACTTGTATGTCTTTTCAGTTCTACTATTCTGTATACCAATAACCAACCAAAGTTTGTTATGCTGGTATATGACAGCGTATAGGTTTCCATTTTTATTTCAGATAACAATTAGTAGTGTATATGTCTACTTGAGTTTAAATCTGAGTGGCAAATGACTCATCTGGGTGATAAGCTGACGTTGCCCTTTTGGTGGGATGTTTCATTATTGTGCCAACGGTGGTGCCTGTGTGTTATTGAGATCTTCGCCTGTTACCCAAGTTTGTGCTGGCATGAGGTCCAAGCATAGCCACATATGGATATATGAGCATGGATTATATATATATGTCATGGATTATATATATATATGCAGCAGCAGCTAGTGGACATGATAGACATTATCAAAGTTTGTTGACACAAAAGTTTTTTTCCAAATAAAAATGTATGCGGGATCTCAACCCATGAAATTTAAATATAAAAAATATAAAACAGATAAAGAACTGGAATGTTACCCAGAGGTAGTTTCTTTATCATGTCAGTCTTTGAGACTCTGAAAAATGTTGATTCTCTAAAGATTAAACTTATACATGTCTTTGAGGCTTTTACCTTCACAAGTGTCTCTTCTTTGAAGAAAAATGAGCTCTGGATTTACCCAGGTATATACCTTCCTCATATTTACAAGGGTGATCATAAAATAAATTGCTTCAAGGGGATTAATCGCAGTGTATCTTTTACTACAATAGTAATGTATTCAAACTTCTACCATATATTTCAATACCCCTCATTGATCAAGCACTTATGAAGATGCCTGTTAAATAAAAGCATGGCACTGTGACCTCATCTACCTCACACACTCTGCCTGGCACTGTATGACTTCTGGCTCTTCCCCCAAGTGAGAAAGACCATGAAAGGCAAATGTTTTGAAGTGCCCTGAGGACTCCATGACAGTGTAACTAGAGACATTCCCATAAAACTTCCAGAACTGCTTCAGAAAATGTCAAGGATGATGGGCTAAGTGTGTTTAAAGAGAAAAGGAGCATTTTGTGGAGCATTATTGACAATACGACTTTTACTGTAATCCATTTGTTGAATTTTAGCATTCAACCTTTTTTTTTTTTTTATCACAAATGCCTTTAGTGGTTAGTTGTAATGCATGACACCGAAGTTGTGAGTATTGGATGGTGGTTAGAGTAAGAATAGTTGATACAGAAAATGTCTCATCCCTGACATGGTGTGTGTGTGTGCGTCTGTGTGTGTGTGTGTGTGTGTGTGAGAGAGAGAGAGAGAGAGAGAGAGAGAGAGAGAGAGAGATAACAGGTAGGAGTTTAATATAAAAATATGTCTATGTGATCCTATCAATGGACTGGAATAAAATATGCAATTGCTTCTATTCTTTGTGACTTGTTAAGAAAACAATACCTCAGAGCAGAAATGCTGGAAGTCTCTGGTTCCCACCTTTATTTGTGGATCCTGACCCAGCTAGGTGATGTCAGTAGCATGACTTAGTCCAGTACTCTCAGTGGACATAGTACAGATTCATTGCCTGGAAATCTTGTGATACCATATGGAACAAATTTTGAAAAGTGATGACAGAAACCTTTCGTGTTGTCTTCCATTTTCTTATTCTTTAGCTTCTATGCTAAGAGGTAGCTTCTTCCATGATTCAGCCTTCTAAACCTTTTGGTTATAGACAGCTGTATGATGTACAACAGATATTACACAATTTGTATATGAACATATTTGCAAAGCATATAAAATGATTAATTTTATTTCTATGCATACAAAATTGAGCACTATTTAATTTATACTGTAACTTCTTATCAATTTGTCTTTAAAAATCCATTTAGTAAGTACCTCATAAAAAAAAAAACGGCTAGGGTTTCCAGAGTGCAGGAAGTATGACTGAGTTAATGAGCTGACCATACTTCAGCATTTTGAAAAGGAAGTGGAACGTAGGAAGATGACCTTTCCAGCTGAACTTGAGTCTCTCACATGTGAACTGCAGTTGCAGTCCTCTCTGGTTGGACTTCCATGACAAAGTCTTAATTGTCTTAAACCATTCTGCAGAGTCCCATTCTCCTGACCTGGTTCTATCATAAAACACATAATCGAATTTGTCCCATCAGTAGAGAACCCCAGCTGGAGGCTTGTTCAAGGGAAGAAAGGAGAAATTTTCTGTTCCTCAGGAGAAGTGGCAGCCACAGCCTTTCCACAACTGCTATGAGGGACACTTGCTAAGTGCAAAACCTACAAGAAAGAGTGAAGAGCCGAGAGATCTCAGCAAACAAAGCCAAAGTCATGAGCAGATCAACCCTACAGATTCTTTAAAATTTAACGGGCAAAACCCAGTAAATTTTACATCACTTACAACAAAAATACTTCACTTAAAACAATATCAAGAAATATCAGCTGCAAGGAAAATGGGAAATGAGAAAAACAACTCAGAAATTTCTAAAACCACTTGTACTGTATTAAGACTTGTAAAAGTGAGTTTATCAATTTCAACAAAGAGTTAAATTTTCTTCTAAAAAAAGGAAATTACTATCTCTTCCTAATAGAGTGATATCTGCAAGGAATTAACTTTAGGAGCAATTCTTCTTCTCAAAATCACTATTTCTAGATAAGCATTTGCTTATCTCTGCTTCCACTGTTGGAATTGTTAAACGTGGCTGCAGAATCCGAAAGCATGTGAACCAGAACAGAGGCTGGTGAAAGAGGCGAACTGGGGTGTGCGCACAGTTCCCACTTTCACTAGGGCCCTTTGTCTTCAGTCAGTCAGCTAAGACTTCTCAGAGCAGGAAGTCTCCAATTTTAAGAATCTGTTAAGAAGGTATTTTGGACTCAACACCCTGCAAGGCTCTGAATTTTCAAGCATTTTGGTGAAGTCAGTAGAATCCTAAGCATCTCAGCTTCCACCTAAATAAAGCTCACTAATATTAATTCACTGTCTTTTTTGATTAAAGTGAGGAGCTAAGATACATTGAAGATGTCAATTTTGTTTACTTAGACACAATTCGGATGAAAATTTGAAGAAATGGTGATTTTTTTTTTTAACTTTAAAATTATCACCGCTTTATCAGTTTGTCTTAGAAAAGGCGCTTGAGGCAAATCACACAAACACTAGGTGGCACTACAGCTTGAAATAGCATTCAGATCAGAGACTCGGGCGTGGTGGCGCACGCCTGTAATCCCAGCACTCGGGAGGCTGAGGCAGGAGGATTGTTGTGAGTTCGAGACCAGCCTGAGCTACAAAGTGAGTTTAAGGCCAGCCTGAACTGCATAGTGAGACCCTGTCTCAAAAAGACAAAAAAAAAAAAAAAAAAAAAAAAAAAAAAAAAAAAAAAAAAAAAAAAAAAAAAAAACAGCTAAAATCCATAGGAGAAATGGTAAAAGAAAATTCCAAAAGAATATAATGAATCTATTATCATAAAATGTTTAGTGCTAAAGTTTTATTGCTTATTATACTATGCAAAAAAATTAACTAATAAAGCAGTTATATGTTTTTAAGGATTATTTTTTATTTTATGGAAAAAGGGTAAAATAAAATTCTATAACAAAATAGGAGAATAACAATTGTTAATATATTGTATGTTGCTATCATTAAAGTAAATTGCTCGCTGTACAAGATACAGGCATAAAATTTTTGCAACCTACATTAGTATAAACTTTCATTTTTAATGAGTTAAAACACTGATATCATTTTCCCCCTTTTCTTTTTTTAAAATTTATTTATTTAATTGAAGAACAAATAGCAATGTGACAGTTGCAAGACAAATCATCAGGACAGATTCGCTAAAGTAATACATTGAAAACTGTTTTAGTAATGTTTTGATATCGTACAAGGTGCATACATGGTATTACATTTACATACAGTATTATAGCAGATGTCTCTAATTTGTGAATTAAGAGAGGGTAACTATATACTTATTTTTATAGCTGAATTATATCACAGATTCAATAATCAGACTTTCTACCTTGTTATCTTCCTAGTGGTTGTCCATAGTACTAGAGACCGACATAATATACTGTCCAACCACCACCAACGCAAACCCCACAGAATTATACAGAAGCATGGTATATCCTTCCCAATTGCACTGTTCATACACACACATCATGATTCTTCCCTTGCATACCCTTTTTTTTTTTGTCTATACCTGACAAAGATGAGTACTCCATTGTCACTAAACCAATTTAGGTGCCTGAACTCAGCGACACAATCCAACACAGTCCAGCATTCCTCATTAATAGTGAGTTACCTGAAGTTGTTGACTGCAGCCATTTCCAGCTCAACTTATTATTATGGTACTGTGTTATCTACCTCATTTTTATACTTTTCTGCTGGATGGTTAAGATCAAGATAGAGCAAGACCTATGTACCAAAAGATGTAGCTTTTGTTTCTGATGAGGTCAGTGAAGTCCCCTCAGGGTTTACCTTGTAATCTGTACCTTATTCTGTAGATCCTTTGTCTGTGTCATCCAGGTGGATGAGTCACAGCCAGTGCTTGACCAGTTTGCTCTCTGAGAGAAAGTTTTCTCTCCATGTGACTCTCCCTAGGCACACTATAGAACTTCAATCTCTTTCCTCTGTGGCTCCATAATCTCCTTGATCAGAACATTTGGGGCACAGTTGAGTTTCATTATGTTACAGTACAGGTTCTCCTATGCCCTGAGTCTTTTCTGACCTTGAAAGTCTAGGGTCAAAATGTTGGCTGGCCTTGTGGCTCTTCTATTTCTCCAATTTTGATCTGTGAACTTAGGTCATTAACCATCCAGAAGAAAAGCTGATTAGTATCCTGCAGCATATGCCATTCAGTTTGCCCTAACTATCTGACTCAATTCTTTTTAGTTGTCATTGTACATTTCTATTTGTATTTCTTCTTTTGACTTCTTATACTAGGGAGACTATACAATATTTGCACATGTGTGTCTGGTTTATTTCACTTATGAGTATGTGTTCAAGTGGCATCCACTTCAATATAAATGCATCCAGTTTATCATTCTTTATAGCTGAGTAATGCTCCATTATATAGAAATACCACATCTTTTTCAACCATTCCTCATGTGACAGACATCTTGGTTGTTTCCAAAATTTTTCTATCACAAATTGTGCTGCTATAAACTTAGATACACATATATCACTATGATATAATGTTTTTGGTTCCTCTGGGAAAATTCCCAGTAGGGAGATTGCCAGCTGGAATGGGATTTCTAGTCCTGCTCTTTTGAGAAGTCTCCACACTGATCTTCATGATGGTTGCCCCAGTCTGCATTCCCACCAGCAGTGGAGAAGTGTTCCCTTTTCCCCACAACCTCTCCAACATTTGTTGTTGGTTGATTTCCTTATGATAGCAATTCTTTCTGGAGTGAGATGGTATCTCAGTGTTGTTTTTATTTGCATTTCACGCATTTTCCCCTTTTCCCTATTATCCTTTCCCCTACCACCCTCCTAGTTCCTTTTTACTTTTGAACAATTTCTTCCCATTTCACAATATCTATTGTAAATGTCAGACCTTATTTAGTCTTTCAGCTTCTTACACTAGGGAGACAAGACAATGTTTACATATGTGGGTATGTATCTGATTATTTTCACTTATGAATATGGTCTCAAGTTGTAGCCATTTATCTATAAAGTTCATAAGTTCATCCTTCTATATACCTGAGTACTACTTCACTGCATAAAACTACTATATCATTTTTATCTGTTCTTTGGTTGATGGTCATTTGAGTTATTTCTAAGATTTAGCTATTACAAATTGTGCTGCTATAAACATGGATATATATCTATGTTTTCAGTTCCTCTGGAATGGTATGCATAAAGGGAATAGTTGGGTGGAATGAGACCTCCAATCCTAGCTATCTTGAACATCTCCACGCTGATTTCTACAGTGGTACTCCCACCAACAGTAGAGAATGGTTCCTTTTTCCCCACAACCCCATCAGCTTTTGTTATTGGTGATTTCTTGATGACTTGCATCCTTCCTCAGATGAGATGTAATGTCAGTGTTGTTTTAATTGGCATCTTCAGATGACTAGTGATGCTGAATATTTTTTCATATATTTATTTTCTATCTCTATTTCTTAATCTGGGAGATGTTGTGCATCTCATATGCCCATATTTGGACTGGGTCTTTGACCTTGGGGAGTCTGATTTTTAAAAAATTCTTTTATGTTCTAGATAGAAGTTCTTTGTTTGAGGGACAATTGGCTAAATGTTTTTTCCACTTTATGGGCTGCCTTTTCCTTTTGTTGGTGATTTCTTTTGCTGTGCAAAACTTTTTAATAAAATGAAATCCAAGTTATTGATACATTTTTCCCCTGCAGTCTGGGATTTATTCATGAACTCTTTACCTACACCTCCGCCTTCACGATTTCTACTTATTTTCTCTTCTGGTATATTTAGTATTTCTGTTTTTATATTTACATCATTGATCCATTTTGACTTTATCTTATCTATGGTGAGAGATACAGGTCTAGCTTTAGTCCTCAGCATGTAAAGAGCCAGCATTTCCAGCACTATTTATTAAAAATGCTATTTTTATTTCGGTGAACATGCTTGGTGCCTTTTTCAAAGGCAAGGTGGCTGAGTGTGTTCATAGTTGTGTTTTCATCTTTTAATATATTCCATTGATCCTTAAGTGTGTCTTTATGCCACTATAATGCTGATTTTATCACAGTAGCTTTGTAGTATAATTTACAGGGATTGTGATGCCTTCTGCCTTTCCTTTGTTACCCAGGGTTGAATTTTAGAAATGCTTTCTCTAGCTTTTTGAGGTATGCTAATGATATTTTAATCAGGATTTTAATGGTATTAAAATGAGGATTGAATCTGTGTAACAGTTTTGAGAGTATACCATTATCTTCTTATCCAAAAGCAA
Organism: Ctenomys sociabilis; assembly: GCA_004027165.1. Classification (NCBI taxonomy): domain Eukaryota; kingdom Metazoa; phylum Chordata; class Mammalia; order Rodentia; family Ctenomyidae; genus Ctenomys; species Ctenomys sociabilis. The sequence goes on along the minus strand of PVKA01005218.1, from coordinate 69,892 downwards.
GGATATCTTTCCTTTTTCTTATGTCATTTTGAATCCCTTTGTCAGAGTAACATAATTTTCACTATATAAATCCTTTACTTCCCTTGTTTAATGAATTCCTAAATATTTCATTCTTTACATGATATCATGAAAAAGCGTGGTGGTCTTTCTATCTCTCAGTTGCTGTTTTCATATAGGAATGCTATTTGTTTCTGAGTGTGGACTTTGTATCCCATTTTGCGACTGAATTTGATTATTAAATCTAGAAGTCTTTGGATGGAATTTTTGGAGTATTTTATGTATAGTATCATGACATCTATAAATACTGATAATTTAACTTACTCCTTTTCTATATTTATTCCTTTTATTTCTGTCTCTTGTCTAATTGCTCTGGCTAGTGTCTCCAGAACTATATTGAATGGGAGTGGTGATAGTGGACATTCTTGTTTTGTTCCTGACTTTAAAGTGAAACATACTGAGTTTTGTCCATTTAATATGATGTTAACAATTAGTTTGTCCTAGATAGCTTTTATCAGATTGAGGTAAAGTCCATGTGTTACAATTTTCTGTAGGGGTTTTTTTATTATTATTATTATGAATGAGTGTTAGAATTCGTAAAAAGTTGTTTTCTGCATCAACATGAGAAAGTGATTTTCTTGTCTTTAGCTTTGGGTTACAGTATATTAATTTCATTTATTTTGGTATATTAAGCTATTCCTTCATTCCTAAGATGAATTCCACTTGGTCATGGTGTATAATCTTCTTGATGGGCTTCTGCATTCTATTTGCTAATATCTTCTGAGAATTTTGGTGTCTATGTTCACTAGTGAGATTTGCCTATAATTCCATTTCTTGGTTAGGTCTTTCTTTGGTTTTAGTGTCAGGGTAATACTTGCCTTAGGGCAAAGCAAGGGAGAATTCTTAGCTTTCAGTTTCACTAAGAAGTTGAGGAGTACTGGCTTTAAATCTCTAAATTTCTCATAGAATTCAGCTGTGAATCAATCAGGATATGAGCTTTTCTTTACTAAGTTTTTAATTTCTTTGACTGATATTAGGTTATTCAGAATCTTCATATCTTCTTGATTCACCTTTGGTAAATAATATGTATCTAGGAATCTGTCCACTGCTTCTGTGTTTTTGATCCTATAAGAATGCTTTCAAAACAGGTATTGGTGATTTTCTGAATTTGTAAGGGATGTTTAGTGATTTTACCCTTTTCATTCCTCAGCACATGAATTTGAGTCTTTTCTTATTTGTGAAGATTAGTGAGAGTTTATCAATTTTACTTATTCTTTCAAAGAATAATCTTTTTAATTCATTAATTACTTGTAGTATTTTCTTAGTTTCTGTTCTGTTAATTTCTGCTATGAACTTCATAATTTCCTCCCTTGTATAGGCTTTGGGTTTGACTTGCTCTTCTTTTTCTAGAAACTTGAGGTGCATCAGTAGGTTTTTTTTTGTGCCATTCTGTTTTCCTGATGTAAGAATTCACCAGTACAAATTCCCCTCCTAACACTTTTATTGTGCTCCACCGGTTCCAGATGTTGTATTTGAATTTTCACTTAATTATATTGTTTAATTTCTTCTTTAGTTTCATCTGTGACCCATTGGTTGTTCTGAAAAGGATTACTTAATTTCAATGTGTTTATAACAATTGTGTAGTCTCTTTTGTCAATAATCCCCAATTTCATTGCACTATGGTCAAATAGTATGCATGGTATAATTTCAATTCCTTTGCACTTACTTAAGCATGTTCTATGATCTAGTGCATTGTCTATGTTAGGGGACATCCTACATGCAGCTGTGAAAAATGTATATTCTGATATTGTTAGGAGAAACACTCTGGAAACATCTACTAAGTCCATTTGTTCACAGATTTGGTTCAATTCTGATATTTCTTTGATGATACTTTGTCCGATTAGCCTTTTTCTTACCATGGGATATTAAGGTCCTCCACCACAACTGTGTTGTTGCTTAATTGAATTTTCATGTCTTTATTTGTCTTATATAGTTGGATGCACCATATTCAATGCATTCATATTTACAATTATTTCCCACTCCTCTCATAGTCTTTCCTACCAATTATGTAGTGACCTTTTGTATCTCTGTTGCTCTTTCTTTCTTTCTTTAGTTATTTAATTAGTTAGTTAGTTAGTTAGTGGCTGGTTCAGCCCACCCTGGAGGCGGGGCTGGTGTATGTGGTGCCAGGGATTGAACCATGGTCCCTGCACTTATCTAAGCTTGCCTAAGTAGGTGTTTTAGTCCATTGAACTATTTTGCCAGCTCTATGTTGCTCCTTCTTGATTTAAAATTTATGTCGTTTGCATGACAACACAGGGATAACTATCCCTACTTTTTTCCTGATTTGCTGTTGCATGGAATATTGTTTTGCATCAGGGATAACTATCCCTACTTTTTTCCTGATTTGCTGTTGCATGGAATATTGTTTTGCATCCTTTGATTTCTAATCTATTTTAGCTAAATGGGCTTCTTGCATACATTATATTGTTTGATCTTATTTCTTGATCCATTCTGCCAGTCTGTTTCTTTTGATTGGTGGATCAAGGCCATTTACACTGACTGTCATAACTAATATATATTGGCTTATCTTGGTCATGTTATTTTACCCTCTGTTTAGTTGCTTGCTCTGCTTGATGTTTTGTGTTGTTTGTTTTGTTTTATTTTGTTTCTATCTATCTCTTTGTGTCAATGGTGTATTAAGGTCCCCTAGTACAATTATTTTATTACTCATTTGACATTTTGTCTGTTAAAATTAGTCTCATATAGTTTGGTGCTCCTACATTGGCTATATATATACTTATTGTTCTCTCTTCCTTTTACAATTTTCTCTTCACAAGTATGTAGTGACCTTCTTTGTCTTTTTTGATCATTCTTGGTTTGAAGTTGACATTATTAGCAACCAGAATAGCTACTTTTGCTTTTTCTGGGTTCTTGTCACGTGGATTTTTGTTTCTCATTCTTTGAATTTCAGTGTATAAATTTCCTTTTGAGTCAAACATGTTTCTTGTAAACAGAATATTGTTGGATTTTATTTCTTAATCCACTCTGCAAGTTTTCCTCTTTTGATCGGTGAATTGCGGCCATTTACATTGATGGCTATAACTGATTTGTATTGGTTTATATTTTTCATGTTATTTTCCTAATGTGGTTTCCCTACTTTTCCCTCTCTGCTTAATTGCTTTCTCTGATTAGTGTTTTCTTTCCATTTTTTGTTCTAGACTACCAGTACTCTTTGTAGGGTTGGTTTCATGGTCATGAATTTCTTCACTTGTTCTTTGTCTTGAAAGTATCTTATTTCTCCATGAATTTTGATAGATAGCTTTGCAGATACATCAATCTGGGTGGGAAGCTATTTTCTTTCAGGATCTGAAATACTTTAAACATTTCTTGATTTGAAGGTTATGTTGAAAAATCTGCAATGATTCTGAAGGGCTTTCCATTATACGTGATCTGTTTCTTTACTCTAACAGCTGTTAATATTCTGTTCTTTTGCTGCATTTCTGAAGTTTTGAATATTATATGTCTGGTTGGAAATTTATTTTGCTTATGGTTCTTTGAAGTTCTATATGCCTCAGTTCTTTGCGTGTCAGATTTTTTTCCTATGCTTAGGAAATTTTCTGCTACTACTTCTACAAATAGTCGTCATATTATTTTATTGATTCATGATTTTTCTTTCACACCAATTTTATATTATTTTTATGTGTAGCCTTGCAGCTATTCAACTTTTATTTCCTGATATTTTGTTATTTTCAAGAGATCTTTCCTTATAAGATACTGGCAGCAATCCTATGCTCAACATCTGAAAGTCTTTTTTCAGTTTTGTTCAAGTGGTTTTTACAGCTTTCCATGGAATAATTTTCTGGTTATCTTTTTGAACCTATCTTATTTAATCTATTTCTTTCCTATATAGATCATTCATGATTTCCATCCTCTTTTTATCATCTTTTTTAATGTATTTCTAATCTAGATTGGCTGAGCAATTCCTTTTTGAATGTTAACATATTCTTTTTTACCTAAGAAATTATCTGATCTGATTTCCTCTAAAGCCTCATGGTCTTGTATTTTTACTTTGGTGTATGTTTTCCAATTTCCTGCATCTTGTTGCCTTCTGGATTTGTTCTCTGTGGGCGGGAACTCTGAGTCTGCATTTTGTTTCAGTGTCTCATTGTTTTCTATTTCAAAAGTTTTTATTTTATTTTCCTCCATGTCCTTATAAGTTTTTGTATTAAGTAGCTTTATCAAGAGAATGAAGGCCTCTCTAGGCAAGATTCGTTTTTCAGGAATATATTCTTCATGGATGTTCTTTGTTTGTGTCTGTCCCAAGATCCTACCTTTCCAATTAATTAAGTGAGATTTGGTTTCTGTTTGGCTCATTCCTAGTCCTTTGATGCTGGGGTGCAGTGAGATTATTTTCCCAGAATGTTCCAGTGTTATTAGAGAATGGAGGACAGCTGAATAAAAACGATATGACATCCTAGCCAAAGTAGTATATTTAGCACTGACTATAATTAGTAGTATAATTAATAGTTTAATTAACATCAAGCACAGTCTATAAACTGACAGATTGTGATAACTAATAGTTTGACACCTTTAACTGCAGAAGCAAAATCTACAGTTGTATAATGGAATTGACTATAACTTAGGAGCTTGTATGTAAAGTGCTTCCCCACTGGTAGTGGTTTTACCCTGAGATAGGAATATTTAAGAAGGATAATGGATAGCACATAGATAATTAAACAAAACTGAAGTAGAAGCTAAGTTAGAAGAAAAAGCACGATCATGCAAGAATTGGTCACATAGAGGAGAAGGTAGAAGAGAAAGAATGTAGGAATGCACAAGGGATTATTGAAGTTAACCAGAAAAATTAGAGACTGTTCAGTGACATGAGAACCTAATTAAGTTTAGAGAGGTAAAATGATGACGGGAGAAAGAATACAAATAGATTAGAAAAAAATTATAGGCAAAAGACCAAATAAGGAAAAGAAAGGGAATCAAATAACAAAGCAATCTGGAACCAGAAGAGACCCAGAATATCAAAAAGCAATCCTGGGCAATAAGCAAAAGGTAGGAGGCACACAATCCCTGACCTGAATTATGCTACAAAGCTACTGTGATAAAATCAGCATGGTACTGACATAAAGACAGAACTGAGGACCAGTGGAACAGATTAGAAGATGCACACAAAACTATGAACACACTCATCCACCTTATCTTTGACAAAGAACCCGAATGTGTTTACTGAAAGAAACATAACCTCTTTAATAAATGATGCTGAAAAAGGTGTCTTTCTACATGCTGAAGACTAAAATTAGATCCATTGTATCACCATGTATTAAACTGCAGTCAAAGTGTATGTAATATTTAAACATTAACACAGAAGTACTAAATTTACTGGAGTAAAATGTAAGTAGAAATATTGAAGACATGAGTTCACGAACAAAAATCAAACACAAGCTTAGTATTTCAAAGTATCAACAACTGGGATCTCACCTTTTTGAAAAGTTTCTGCATATCAAAAGAAATCTTCAACAAAGTAAAAAGGACACCCATGAACTGGAAAAAAATTATAGCTGATTGTCCTTCTGACAAAGACCTTCTATCTAGAACATATAAAGAATTTTTTTTTAAAAATCAGGTCCCCAAAATTTAAAGACCCAACACAAAAATTGTCATCTGAAATGGATATGTAATTCTCAGATGAATAAATATAAATGGAAAGTTAATATAGGAAAAATATTTAATGTCATTTGTCATTTAAGAAATGCAAATTAAAAGAGCACTGAGATTCCATCTCATCCGAGAAAGAATGGCTAACATGAAGAAGCCAACCAATAACAAATATTAAAGGGGTTGTGGGGAGAAAGGTCTCTTCTTCATTATTGGAGTGCAGACTGCTACAACCACTATGGAAATTGGCATGAGTTTCCTCAAAAATCTAGGATTGGGAATTCCATTCAATCCAGCTATTTTTTCCTGGGAGTTTTACAGAAGAACTGAAAACAGCATACCACAGTGATATATGTGCACCCATATTTATTGTAGCAGAACATTTTATGATAGCTAAATCCTGGAAGCAACCCAAATGCCCATCAAATGAGGAATGGATAAAGAAGATGTGGTATTTTTACACAATGGATTATTATAGTGGACTAAGTGCCTGCTTAGGCAAGCGCAAGGACTAGGGGTCCATGTCTGGTGTCACATGCTGAGTCACCCCAGCCCCGGGCATGCTGAGCCCACTGAGACCGGCTGTGGTGGCCCCAGGGGTGGGCGGCTGAAAACAAGACTCATATCACTATGAGTGTGAGCTGAGCAGCGAGACCCCGTACCTAAAAATAATAAAAAAATAAATTTAAAAAATGTATCCTCTAATTAAAAAAGATTAGTACTTGATGGAAGGCAACAGCTGATTAATTATAATTACTCAAAGAATTTTTCATTCATTGAGGTAAAACCTAAATTTAGGTTTCAGCATTCCACAAAATTTTACAATCAATTACTTTTTTCTTAGAAAATTACATATGTGTGTGTATAAAAATCATCCTTTATTAAAAGAATAACTCATATATACCTTAATGCTTTTATTCTATTTAAATTATAGGTGCATAGATAATATATACCCAGAAATCTGAGTAAATTCTGTACACTTACAAATTTTGAGTCTTGGCTCAAAATGAATTTTCCCTATGAAATGTAGTATTCTACTGATCTTTCGTGGTCTCTGTTAAACAGCTTTCGGTCACAGCACATGAAGATGGAGCATGAGTGAGTGTTGCAGTGGGCTTTGTCCTGTACGAATCCCAAGCAATCCGAGAGCTCATGATGGACCTCATGTCCTTTGTCCTTCTGCCTACATTTATCAGGCAAGAGACCTTGAAGGACTTCCTCTCAAAGTCATAGTGCAAAGCCTGATGCACAAATGAAGTTGATTTTTAAAACCCTCATCTGAACACTTAATTTCATGTGAACAAAGACTTCACATATATAAAGTTATTTTTGTCTCATTTGAGAAATGAAATGTGCTATCTATTCTGATGGAGCAATTAATCCTTTCCTTTACTCTCTGCCAAGCTCTATTCTTTCCTACAGAATACAGTCCTGTTAATTGGCTAGGAAGAGAGATATTCAAACTAATTGCACAGATTTTATTTCCGATTGTATTATACTTCCTTACAAAATATTGTAGCTCAGAATACACTCACTATCTAAGATAGAATTACACTGTCATAACATACTTAGGCCAAAATAACTAAGAATGAGGTTTTTAAATTTTGTCATAATGTTTTGGGATTTTTGTTAGTTTTGAAACTAAAAATATATATTTGGAGAAGATATTCAAGATGAATTATAACAAATACAAAATATGCAAGAGATGGTATACATGAGCTCTAGAATAGTTAAAATCACATGCTGAATTCATTTGTTCACAATCATATAGTAGAGGTAATTCTATCCCTTAAGAAGGTTGTAATTTTGGATTTTAAAAAAGCCATAAGCATTCATAAAAGTAATTAAGATTAAAAGATCTAAATAGTTAAGAGCAAATAAAGATAAATCAAAAGTAATAGCTAAGATTTTTTGAATGACAAATAATAACACAAAACTATAAAGGTTGTTTAGAGGAAAATATATCTATTAGTTGTTGTGCTGGATAAATTACAGAGGCAGCCAGAGACAGAGACAGTCAGAAACAGATAATTAGAAAAAAAACTGACTCAGAATTCAAAAACTTGAATGAAAGACACGTGGAGCACCAATATTCACGGGAAGGCATGCAGCCTGCCTCCACGGGGTTATCCAGAGATCCTGTGCTTCTTCTACTTAGTTTCTTTAATGCTTCCTAGGGTATTATGTATTAAAATATTAGCATCTAGAGTAAGTAAAGCAACTCTCTCAGTGCCTGAACCCAATCAGGTTCTATTTACAAAATGTCTGCAGAGTGGCCCAAGGTGTAATGGAGAAGGTCAGACATTCACTGCATGCGGATCTTTGTAGGCCTATGTTGATAAAGTCATTGCTATCTTCTCAATGGTCCTGGCCATAGGTAACAGTATTCATTACTTATTAAAATTATTTTTAAATTTTTGGTAATTATTTTCAAAAGCTATTTTAAGTTTTTCTTTTATTTTTTGCTTTTTCATGACTTCTTATACAGTAAAATTTTCTCAAAACCATCATAGACTTCTCACTAAATTAAACATATCAGTTCCTCTGAGAAGCAGATACTCTGGCAAGCAGGCCCATAATATTCTCACCTTGTGGTACAAATGTCTTGCGTAATGCCACTGCCTTCTTGAATTTGGAAAGACCTGTGCATATGGTGGGATGTAATTTCTGTAATCAGTTCTCTAATCAACTCACTCTGCACTCACCAAGAGGGAGATGATAAGAACAGGCACTAACAGGTGAGACCTTAAGAGGAACTTGACCTTTCCTGAAGGAAGAAAGATAAGTGAGCCTTATATTCTCAATGAGGCAAGAGGGATTTCACAGAAGGGGGGCTACCCACTGCTGGCCTTGATGGTGGAAAGCAGTCTTAAGGAGTTGAAAGCAACTTCTGAAGCCAGTAAGGAAATGGGGATCTCAGCCTTCCAACCTCAAGAGTCTTAATTTGGCCTACCACCAGTGACTTAGTAAATTGACCTTGAGGCTCACATGAGACCACAGCTCAGCGCGATGCCTTCATGTCAGCCATATGAGACTTGAGCAGAGGACCCAGCTGTGCTGTGCCCAGATTTCTGACCTATGAATGATGAGATAGTAAATCCTGTTTTAGCCTGCTAAATTTCTAGTAATTTGTTATGCCAGAACAGAAAGCCAATAAAATTTCAAAGATCCTAAACATGATTCTCTAGTCCAATTTATCTTTCTTCTTTGCCTTCGTTGTTTTCCCTCCCATTTTAAAATATCTTCTTTGAGGGCCGTAGGCTTAAGGGAAAAGCCACAAACTTAATATGATACTTTTCATCAACTAAATATTAGTGGATTTTTCTTTCTTGAAGGCTTTTCATTTTTCCTTCTTTCCACTTGGGGCCTATAACCAGTTGGCATTTTGAATCCCTCCAAATCGTAACTTTCTGGACTGATTCTACTCCTTGTACTTTCTCTTGAAAAACCCACTAATGCTTGCTCATTCTTCCTTTAATTTTTATAAATGATGGTATTTAAAACTGCATATGTTACTAATTTTGTACTTTATAAACAAATTTGAAATCAGAATAAAAAGCCTAATTTTCCTAGAAAAATGCAAATTAAAACAATTTTCATTGAAAAAGATAAAATCTTCACAAATCATAGAATAAATTACAGTTCTAAAACAACAGCCTTCAAAACAGCATCAAGCTTGGGTAATTTGTGTGTGTGTGTGTGTGTTTCAAGAGAAAGTACAAGGAGTAGAATCAGTCCAGAAAGTTACGATTTGGAGGGATTCAAAATGCCAACTGGTTATAGGTCCCAAGTGGAAAAAAGGTAAAATGAAAAGCCTTCAAGAGAGAAAAATCCACTAATATTTAGTTTATGAAAAGTACCACATTAAGATGTGCAAGGTGAAACTCAGTTGAGCTCCAAATTTTCTGAACAAGGAGATTATGGAGCCACAGAGGAAAGAGATTGAAGTTCTAAAGTGTACCTGGGGAGAGTCACATGGAGAGAAAACTTTCTCTCAAGCTCTCACAGAGAGCAAACTGGTCAAGCGTTGGCTGTGACTCATCCACATGGATGACACAGACAAAGGATCCACAGAATAATGTACAGGACTACAAGATAAACCTTGAGGGGACTTCACTGACCACATAAGAAACATAAAGTACATGTGTTGGTATATAAGTCTTGAGCTATCTAGGTCTTAACCATCCAGCAGAAAAGTATAAAACTGAAGTATACATCACGGGGCCATAATATTAAGCTGAGCTGTAAATGGCTATGGTCGACAACTTCTTTGAATAACTCACTATTGTTGTGGAATGCTGGACTGTGTTGGATTGTGTTGTCGAGTTCAAGCACCTAAGTTAGTTGAATGACAATGACATAATATCATGTATGCACCTTATACAATATCAGAACAGTATGAAAACAATTTGCAATGTATTAATTTATTGAATCTGTCTTGTTAAGGTGTCTTAAAACCGTCTGATTCATATTTGTACTTCAATAAAACAAAAAAGATACCTTGACAAGATGGATCTGATAAATTAATACATTGCAAATGGTTTTCATACTGTTTTGGTATCATATAAGGTGCATACATGATATTATACATACAGACATTATTATACCATATGTCTCTTATCATTAAATAAAGAGAGTGTAGCTGTTTGCGTATATTATTTTTTATACCTGAATTACATCAAAGATTCAATAATTAATACTTTCTACCTTGTTATTTTGGCTAGAGCCAAAATGTTGGCTGGCCTTGTGGCTCTTCTATTTCTCCAACTCTGATTTGTGAACTTAGGTTGTTAACCATCCAGAAGAAAAGCTGATTAGTATCCTGCAGCATATGCCATTCACTTAGCCTTATCAGACTCAATTGATTTTAATTGTTGCTGTACATTTCCTTTTGTATTTCTGCTTTTCGCTTGTTTGTTTTTTTGCATTCTTTTTTTTTCCTTTTTAAATTTTTTATTTATTTTTTATTTTATTGAATTATAAATGTCAATCAGACAGTTTCAAGACACCTTAACAAGACAGATTCGATAAATTAACACATTGCAAACTGTTTTCGTAATGTTTTGGTATCATACAAGGTGCATACATGATATTATATTTACAGATATTATTTTAGCAGATGTCTCTTATCAGTAAATTAAGAGTGTAGCTGCTTATTTTTTATACCTGAATTATATCAAAAATTCAATAATTATTTTCCTAGTGGATGACCGTAGTACTAGAAGCTGACATAATATCCTGTCCAACCACCATTAGTGCAGATCTTGCCTCTCTTAGGATTATGTAGAAGCACAGCGTTATCTATCCCAACTGTACTGTCTATACACACACATCATGATTTTTTCTTTCTATACCCCTTCCTTTGTCTACACCTGTCAAAGGTGGGCACTCCATTGTCATTCAACTAACTTAGGTGCTTGAACTCGACAACACAATCCAACATAGTCCAGCATTCCACAACAATAGTGAGTTATTCAAAGAAGTTGTCGACCATAGCCATTTACAGCTCAGCTTAATATTATGGCCCCGTGATGTATACTTCAGTTTTATACTTTTCTGCTGGATGGTTAAGACCTAGATAGATCAAGACTTATATACCAACACATGAACTTTATATTTCTTATGTAGTCAGTGAAGTCCTCTCAGGGTTTATCTTGTAGTCCTGTACATTATTCTGTGGATCCTTTGCCTGTGTCATCCATGTGGATGAGTCACAGCCAATGCTTGACTAGTTTGCTCTCTGTGAGAGCTTGAGAGAAAGTTTTCTCTCCATGTGACTCTCCCCAGGCATACTATAGAGCTTCGATCTCTTTCCTCTGTGGCTCCATAATCTCCTTGTTCAGAAAATTTGGAGCTCACCTGAGTTTCATGATGTTGCAGTACAGGTTCTCCTATGTCCTGAGTCTTTGCTGACCTTGAAAGGATAGGGCCAAAGTGTTGGCTGGCCTTGTGGCTCTTCTATGTCTCCAACTCTGACTTGTGATCTTAGGTTGTTAACCATCCAGAAGAAAAGCAGATTAGTATCCTGCAGCATATGCCATTCACTTTGCCTTATCTGACTCAATTGATTTTACTTGTTGTACATTACCTTTTGTATTTCTGCTTTTTGCTTGTTATGCTAGGGAGACTATATGATATTTACACATGTGTGTCTGGTTTATTTCACTTATGAGTATATGTTCAAGTGGCATCCACTTCAGTATAAATGCTTCAAACTTATCATTCTTAATAGCTGAGTAATACTCCATTATATAGAAATACCACATCTTTTTCAACCATTCCTCATGTGATGGACATCTTGGTTATTTCCAAGATTTGGCTATCACACTTTGCACTGCTATAAACATAGGTATACATATATCTCTCTGATACAATGTTTTCAGATCCTTTGGGAAAATTCCCAGTAGGGGGATAGCCGGCTTGAATGGGATTTCTAGTCCTACTGTTTTGAGGATTCTCCACACTGACCTCCACAATGGTTGTACCAGTCTACAGTCCCACCAAGGAATCAAGGTATCTTAAAAATGTCTCATTGATATTTGTACTTCAATAAAACAAAAATTAAAAAATAAAAAACAAAAAAAAGATGTACAAAAGACAACTGTCTTCATACTACTTATATATTTTCTTAGTAGAGGAGAAAAGTTGAGTTCTTTTTTTCAGATGAAAAACAAGTATAGTCTTGATTCTAAAACCTGAAGGAGAGAAAGTGAAGAACATAAATATAGGCCAATATCATTTTGTAGTATAATATGTATGCCAAAGTGTAGTGACAAAAATATAGATTTTCAATATAGAGATAAAAAATATTGTGCTAAACAATCCTTCACTACAACAAAAAACAAAAGCACATAACCAGAGGAATGTTCTGGTACTGAAAGCATTATTTGCTATTACACTGGTTATCAAGATGAACCTTTATTCTATTATACAAATGGGCCAAAGCAGAAAAGTCATATTTTAATGGATTTAATAAATATGTTTCATGATGTTTAATATTCATATTTGATCAAGATTCTCAATTAAATCTGCTATGACATATTTCATTGATAAGTGGTAGATGTAGAAATCTATTTTCAGCCAACAGTTAACGTCATGCTTGTTGGAAATATACTGAAAAGATGGTAAGAAAGTTTGACATCATTATCATTTAAGAAAGTAATGAAAGTTTGATTCAAAATAATGAAAGTATGGTTAATTTTAAATAAAATTATAAATCATGGTCATTTGTGAGTAATATTATATGTTAAAAGATTTAAATCAACTAAAATATCAAAATAGTCATAAAAATATAAATAAAACAAAGCAGCAGGTTAAAAAATAAACACAAAATATTTTAGATGTCGAGACTGATCAATCAAAAGATAACAGTTAAAACGTTGTTCATGATAAAACAAACATGAATAATTAAAATATACTTTCTGTGAAGAACATGCGAAAACTATAATTCTTTCTGAAAATTATTTAAGAAAAGTTGAAACACTATTAACTATAAAAAAGCATTTGGAGCACTCCAGCAACTGGAAGCCTCATGATTTTCAGCATTACACATTCCTTTTGAATTAAGTATTAACTATCTTGAAGAAAAGTACAAAACGTAAGTATTGGTGAGTGTTTTTAATTGTGGTGTGTAAACTTCCTAAGGTTGATGTCAGAGATGAAGCCCTCCAAAAGACTGGTAGACTTTATTTAAAAACAATAATAATAACCATAACTCTTTAAGACATTGACTTTTAATGGAGAAGAGGTAGCGATGTCAAAGGACTGGTTCTCCTTCCTGACAATGGGAATCTGTGTGTGTGTGTGTGTGTGTGTGTCTGTGTATGTGTGTGTGTCTGTGTGTGTGTGGGTGTGTATCTATCTATGTATGTGTGTGTGTATATGTATGTATGTATGGCTCTTTATAAAAAAAAAAAGAGATAATTCTCAAATTAGTCTTACATTGTGTAACTTTTATGTTTTAATTGTCATTCTTGAGTGTTTAGTGTGAACCATGCACTGATCTTATAAAATAGGCATCATTACCTTCACTTTGCAAAAGAAGGCTGAAATGTAGAGAAGTTACAGTCACCATTACAATCAGCAGGAAGGTATCATTATCAACAGTATTTATACTGCGCATCACATTTTGTACTAAGTACTTTGTACAAATTCTCTTTTACTTATCGCAGAAATTCTATGAATAGGAATTCCTACACCAATATCCAGATAGAAAATGTGAGTCTCATAGTAATTTGTCAGTGGCAACTTAGAATTACACCTATCTGCTTTTACCTATGCCCTCCCTGATCATTCAGGGCTATGAAGTATTAGTTATACTTCTTCAGCTATATTTAAAGTTTCAAATAACATTAAAAGCAGGAGTAATACATTTATGTTTTACAGAAAAACGTTCTTTGTTTGGAGATATGGAGATATATTGACTTAAAAAACCTATAAATTCTATATATACCTAGTAACTATGAAAAATGTAAACATTCAGGAAGGTATCTGTAACTTAATAGTAAGTATTAATTAAATATCTACTATGTACAAATATCATGCACTGAATATACAGTGATAAAAGAGCTCTACACTTGGGGAACTTACATTAAAGTATTGTTCATAAACACACTTCTACCATTTTGGAGTTTGTGTTCTCAATGAGTGTCAATATTTTTATAAATTATTTTAAGTGAGCAGAAACATAATATAAAAACAAATGAGCATGGACATAGGAATGAATAAAATGAATTCTCAGCAGAATGTATACCTGAATTAGAGACTATATTCCAAAGCTTATTTCTTTTGAAAAATTGTAAAACACAATTATTTAGTATTTGATAGCCTCTAAATATAGAGCATTACTAAAAAGATCTCCAGGAGTAAATAAGATATGAAAAATTGGAGCCATTCCTGGCAGGTTCCATATATCTCTTGCCCTTAGGAGTTGGACTATGTCTTGCTGTTTCATCAGGTGAGCCAAAGATGGTACTAAGGGAACAGCTAATTCCCTCTCCTCTCCTGGTGCCAGCTATTAAATGGCACTTTTCATCACTACCCAAATGCTAAGCAACTGAGCAAAGCAACAACTCTTTACTTTGGGCATGCGATACTTTGATAAGCTCAGAGCTTGCTAATTGGAGGTACTAGTCATGCTGTCTGTTCTGCAATGTTATCCCTCCATCAGACTGATATTTTAATAAATCAAATAAAACTGGTATTATATACATATAGCCTAAATTGTTTTATTAACAAAAATTTTCTTGAACATAAAAAGGACATTTCCATTGTGAAGATGGTGTGCTACCTATGCTTCATTTTTATCTGGAGATTGCCATCTAATGTAAGGAAAGGTATTGAATTTATGAAGGGTGTGAACAAGTCTTTAATTATGAGAATGTAATAATCACTTCCTAAAAAGGATGTTTGTTTTCTTTCATTTATAGTACCCAATTCTGCATAACAGAGATCTAAGACAAAGAACTGTACATGCATAAGCATACTGTTATTGGCAAGCTAATCTCCAAACACCCTCATTAAAACTATATGACATTTATACTAACATTCCAAATTATCTGGTTTTAACTTAGTGTTGGACATCTTATAAAGAACTTTATATATTATCATTTGAGATGATTCACAAAACAACTCCTGAAGCTTAAAGGGCTAGGAGTTGCTAACCTGAGAAGCTCAGGGGGTAGGCAGCAAGTTTCCCTTCATACCCAGTTCTTTTGAGTCTAGCTTTGGTCATGATTTCTGTGTGGTTAGTTGTCTTCCCATGTATTATGCTCTCTTTAGGTTAGCTTCAGCATGAGCTCAGCTTTGTGTAGAGAGATCCATAAATCAAATTGCCCATGCCCATCAAAACCCTAGGCATTAAGCAATGAGTGAAGTTGGCAGATAGCTGACATTTACACTGGCACTCTCCAATCTGATGCTGCACTTTCCTGCTATTCCTAGATGTGGCCTCAGACTCCTTCACAGTACAACACTTTGTGCATCCAATCTATATTTTCATCCCCAAGGTAATGTTCTGCCATGTTTCATTCCCTAATTCTCAACAGTTACAAAATCACACAAAACTACTTAGGTGACTCTGAAATAAATAAATGTCTCTAACTTTAATTGTTGATAATATTAGTAACTCAGCTTTCAGTTTTTTTCCCCCTTCTTGAATTTAGTCACAAAGTTATCCTCCCCAGATCCACCTTTTTTTTATGGTGTTTCTTTGTTTAAATTCCTTTGCTACTCTCCATGTTAATCCAGACATCTTCTCTGGCATCCAAGACCCAAACCCATCAAGCAAGGTCTCATGCTGCTCTCACTTCCTTCTATTCTCCAACAAGAACTTCATTTCCAGACAACTAGGGCAATTCATTTCCTCACATCACTCTCTTCCCTGGAAAGTTCTCTTCTAAACTCTACACTTCTATAGAGCAGTTACCATACTTTCAACAAATTTTAATCTCATTAAATCAAAAACATTGTGCCTAGGACCAGCCAAATAGCTCAGCAAATTAAAGTGCCTGCTTAGGTAGATGCAAAGACCTGAAGTTCGATCCCCAGGCCTACAGTGCTGGCCTGGGCCCCAGCTCCAGGGTGCACTGAGATGGCCATTGAGATTAGATATGGTAGCGTGTGCCTATAATCTCAGCACTTAGAAGGCTATAAACAGGAGGATCACTACATCTGATCAATGCAGTGAGACCCTGTAGACCCTATCGTAAAATACAAAAAGAAAAAAAGAAAAACAATATAGTGCCTTGACATCATAGCTAGTCAATAGGGATTTCTTGAACCTTATGCTTTGGCAAAATGACTTTATCTGTGGATATAAATGTATTATGTATAATATTTTTAAAATTTCTGCCTTTTTCTAGTTTATATAAAAATAAGAAGCAAATTACTTGCTGGAGTCAGTGTAGATAACTTAAATTACAGCTCACCTTTTGAACTGTAAAGGTACCTAAGCAATTTCAGGTACCTAAGCTATTAGAGGCACCTAAGCTATTTCAAACAAATTACTACCTTGCTTTGTTTAAAAGATCTCAACATCCTTTTTGAACTATTCCTTTGTTTATTCACTTTGTGTCCTCACATACTCTTTGTGTAATGAATAAATCACAAATATATTATCTTCTGCATCCTAAATGCAAATAAAGATTATTAGCTTGTTCTCAAAGGATCTATTTTTCCTGACTTTAAAACAACTAATATCCTCTTTCAAGATTCAATCTCCTTCCTACACAAAGAAGAGAATACAGAAACCAACGTCAAAAAAAATCAAAGATGAAAGAACTTCTGGCTATGTTAAAATATTATCTTGTATTTTTTAAAAAAATCTTCCATTCTGGTTTTATGTGCATTGTGATTGATTAAGAGACTTAGCCGCCCTTGTGTGGATTTTCCCCCAACTCAAAGCTGTCTGAATTAGGCTTTAGTCTTAAGTGAAGTTTTGCAATGGGGTCTATAAATAATTCTGTAATATTTCAAGGAAATTCTAGGAGAAATTGCGTGCACCTGCTAATTCAATGTCATGAGTAGACATGATGAAATCTCAATTTCTTCACCCAAGTCAGAGCTACCAAATAAAGTCAGACCTTGAGGGGTGTAAAGAAGCAATCCTGAATGAGTGATCTTTTGACTTGCAATAGATCCACAACTAGTGGTTCAGATTTAATCTTTACAGCATGCAGAGCAGACTGCCACAGGGTGAGTAAGTAGTGGTGATGTGGGAGAATTAAGGCCTTATTAAAATTAGTCAGGCTATGCTTATTACTTTTCCTTGGCCTAAACACAGCTTACTTCTCACATAGCACGAATGCAGTATTTTACAATATGACTCATCGTTCATACATAGAGCCATGTCGTGAACCTTTTTCTGTCTGTTTGCAACGTGAGAGTTTATTCCTTCATCATTTTTAGTAATTGAAAAGCATCTTTCTATTACTTCTTAGGTTGTCCTGGCTGAAAAAAAAATCTATTTTTAGAATACTCCAATGTATTGCAGCAAAGACTAAAAAGTTTACAAAATATTAAGCGAATTTGCAGTTGAAGGCCTCGAGTGATAAATGATAACCACAAAAATCCCACATGTGAAGAAAACTCTGTTCTTTTAGGGAAAAGAAAAGCACTAAGGGAAGATTAGTTCTAAAGTTTTCCCAAAGGCTTATGCCTTGAAAATTGGAAAAAGACCAAACTCTGGAAACTGTTAAGATTTTTTTTAAGGGATTAGGCCTGAAAGCAGACTGAGGGATTGCTACTCTAAACCGAGAGATGGATTGTACCCAATTGATATCAGATGTCTAAAGTTAAACACCACGTAATCTTTCCATTTTACTTTTCATGATAGTGACAGGCAAATCAGAATTTATTTTTGATGTCCTTTCATGGCAGATACTGGAGAATCTGCCCAGCCTTTATATGTAGTGTTTATGACAAGTCATGTTTTCTTTGAAAACCATAGGAATTAAATGCGTTCAAACATAGGAAGGACCAGAAATGACCCAATAAAGATGTTACCAGTCCCCAAACTGTATCTATAACTTGAAAATATGCCAAAGGAAATTTTTAAAATGTTCTTCAGTATAGCTGTATTTTCATTTGCCAGGGAATAAGGAATAATGTATCATTTATCCTCATTGTAAAAAGTATAGGCATTTACAATTTAATAAAAAAATTAAATTGAACAAAATTATAAAAAGGAAAAATTACTTCATCATGTTTCACTCAATCACTTTTTTTTTGTAGGTTATTCTTACAACTCTAGTCAGACATAGGCAAGTACAAAATGAGGTATCCAAGTTTATGCATGTAGGACAGTATTAGGCAATCTATTTTTATTCCACAATATTTAGGAATTTTTTCTTGCAAAATCAATTTTTAAATGACTACATAGAATTATATTGGTTGTGTGTACATTTTAGATGATGGATGTTATTTTCACTCTTTTGCTATTTTTCATAAACAATCTTCAGCATGTAAATTTGCAGATGGGTACAACTGTCTATCTGAGGTAAATTATTAGTGTAGATTTTTCTCAGATAAAGGACTGTTATTCTTGATGCATAACATCTAACTGTGCCTCAGAAGAGTTTATTAGTTTACTTCTAAAGCAGTGCAGTGCAAGAAAACAACAGCTCTGATGTAGCTCAACATGTTAGCACCGATTTGTAAACTCCATTTGTGGACAAGAGACAGCAGGTTGACCTATGTTATGATTTAGATCTAAAATGTCTCCCCAATTTTCATACATGTGAAAGGTAATCGAGTTGTGGGGGTACTCTACATCACACATCAGAGGACTTATCCATGGATGACTCCACAGCTCCATATGCTTCTAAGAGGTGGGGCCTAGGCAGAAATGGGTCACAAGGGGAAGGACCTACAAAGGTGTATTCTTGTCCACAGTTCTGCCATCCTTGCTCTATTTCCTGGCTGGCATGGAAGGAGTATTTTTCTTTGCCCTGCCCCTTCTATCATTTTGTTCCAGCCTTGGAACCAGATGCCAATGGGCTGAATCCTCTAAAAACTGTAGGCCTAAATAAACCTTTCTTCCTTTAAATTGTTGGGCATTTTGTTCCAGAGACAGGAATTGACTAAGACAGCCTACAACTGTCCTACCATCTCTTGGATTCTCCCTTGGGGTCTCTGACTCTTCAGCAGTGTGTATGAACTCCTGAGCTACGGAGAAGGTTCTTAACACCTGCAAGATACCACAACATCAACTTCTGAAATAGAGCTGGGACTAAGGTGAGTAAAAAAAAGCACCTAGAGCATGAAAGAAAGGGGATGCTCCCTCTCGGATCTGCATAAATGCTGTCCTATTCTTGCAAAAGCCTGTTTGGTTTACTTCAGTTTATACTATAGGATGTTGTCTGCTTCACCTAGTTCCAACACTATTTCATTCAGTGAGGACTACACCAGGTTTGTCACTACCAGTGGACTTCCAGTTTGTTCTTTTCCTGTCCCATCTTTTAGTTATTCTTCTGTCTAAACTGCTTTCCTTGTGGATTTCAAGTTCCAACATGAGATAGAGACTGCTTAAATCCTACAGTTACACAAGGTTAAATCACTATGACAAATTCCTTTATTCAGACACACACACACACACACACACACACACACACACACACACACACCACATTGCAGAAAACTAATTATGGCAGATAAAATTACACATCTCTACAATATGAGAAATATATAAAAATATTCTTAAAAGTCAAGAAAAATAGATGATCAATGATGTCATAAATCAGTAATTTACAAAATAATTCAAATTTTAAGCTTCATAATTAAAGAAATGAATATAAACACAATTAAACATTATTCTTCACTCATCATATTGGCCGTAGTTATAGGTAAGTATTCTCTCAGGCCCATTATCTCTCTTTCTCCTGCTTAGACAACCACAAATCCTATTATGTACTTTATATAAACTGATACAACTCACTACTTCATCTTCTTACAGTAATCTAAAGAACTCCAACCACTTCATTTAACTCACTACAAATTTTCTGTAGCTAGTTCTGTCATCATTTTGCTGATGCTCTGAAAATTACCTGTTGCTGTGCTATGATCTGGACTCTCAGCTCCTCCAAACTTTCATTGAGAATATCTTGTCCGCTGCCTGGCCCACACCTACTTTTCTGCTGGTTACATTCTCTATGTCCTTGGAGTGGGCACTGTGCCATGTGGGATATCGTGATGACAAGCACCCTGTCGTCACTAACGCAATATGCAATTAGGGATAAGAGGATTATAGCAGCAAAGGCTTAAATTAAATTTAAATAATGTCCTCACAAGAGCAGCATTTTGCTGCTCAGGAGTTTTCACTCAGAATAACCTGATGTGCACCCTAGCTTCTGGTTTGTAACTTCCAGCACCACTGTCCATCCAAAAATATCTGGTGTGTATGACCGTGGCTGAATTCATATTTGTGGGAATTTTGTTGTTTCTAAAAATCAGTAATATTCTCTGTTTTCTTGAAATATTTAAATGACAAAGGATCTACTTTAAGTTTCACTTGAAGATAGTTTTCATAGTTTGAATGGCAAAATAAGTACACATGGAGAAAATTAAGTCTATGAAAAGCCATTTCTGGTCTATAAAGAATTTCATACAGGAGAAAGTTAATATGGCATGTATTTCATACTTCCTAGCATATAATGGCTACAGTGAAAAATAAAGATAGGAAGAATATAACATAAGTATCTTTTTAACTTCATTTCTGTACGTTTGGAGAATTGTGTGATAGGGTTTGTTTTGTACTCATACTCCTATCTCAGAAAGGTATTATTAAAACATGAAATCACCACCACTTGGCCTTTCTGAATTACAAAAATGGCAATTCCATATAGCAATTCAAACAATAAATATATATCTATCTCTGTGTCAGAAATACAGGATATAAACATGTAACTATAAAACCAAAACTCCTAGAAACTACCAAAGAACATTAAGTAATCTCTCACTTTTAAATTCATCCAAAATAATCAATTAAGAAAATGGGAAAATAGTGAGAGGCCAAAAAATAGATTAGCCCACTGTGCTAAAAACAAGGTTCAATGCACAAAACGACCTACTTGTCTTTTGGATGGATTTGCTATTTATAATGAAAAGGTAAGAAAAATAAATACTGAACAAAGTAAGTGAATAAACAATACAAAATACACAGTGAATTAGAAGGAATATCTGAAGGAAAACAGGATGGAAGTGAAGAAAAAAATACTACCAGATGTCAAGAAAACTAGTTTAGAATCCCCCAAACAAATAGTGCCTGTTTATTGACTATAGCAGTCTTCAATTTGAGGTTAGTGTCTAGGTCCTCGCAGGAGAAAGCCTCTCCCACAGTACCTTGGAGACCTGGCATCTCTCCCTATAAGTCAGGCATTCAGCCAAAGTCTGGCTGTAGCCTGCCAAGTCTTGGCCAAGTGTCCTGCAATTTTTGATAGAGCAAAAGGAAGCAAGCCTAGTAAGGAGCTTCAGGAGAGTTTCTCACCCCTGTCCCATGAGAAATTGTTACAAGACTGTTTCTCATCCATCTATCTTTTGGTTGAGAACATGACTCATCTCAAGCTCCTTAGGGCACAGGCTGCTCCATAAATCTACGAACGGGTTGCAGTCATTTAGTGTTGACTGCTGTGCAGCAACACAGCCGGCCTCTCACACTGTGTGTCCTCTGGCCTCCTTGGTGTGGTGCTGTCTTGTGGAGCAAGGGAGGCAAGGAACTGACACTGTGTTGCTCCCCTTTACGGTCCAAGTCGTTTGCATTAACTGTTTCGCCAATGGTGGTTGTTTTGTCTTCTTCGTTTACTAGCTGAAGCTATAAAGGTCCATGGCAGGCTAAAGAGCAGGTGTCCTTGTAACACTGTGGTCCTGTTGGCCTCCATGCAGCTGCTTCAGGAGAGCTTGATTGCTTGAGAGTCTGCCAGTACAACCTAGAGTAAGTTGTTCCACAGCTCAAAATGAAATTCCAGCTGATCTAGAATATTATCCTTTGTGTTTTAGAAATGGCATGATTAATGACACCACTGCTGAGGTTAAAAATAGAGGAAACCCATAGCTTTTCCATTTTATCAAAAAACAAAATAATAGATATTTATTATCAGAAAATTTTAAGAAACCCAATATACTAAGTCAGAAATGCACTATACTAGAATATTTTGAGGTCTGTATCTAAATTTTTAAGAGAAATTTATCCATAGAATTGACACATTTCAATTTATTGGTTGTGTTAGTATTTGAAAATTTAAATAATTAATATTAATATCAAAGAAGCCCAGCGACTGAGATCCTAAGTGCATACCTCTCTCATTACACCCTAACCACCTCACTGCATCAGGCACACACCCAATGTTTTGTTTCTTTCTCTTTTTCTGTGTGTAGGTTTGGGTAAAGGTTGTTGCAATCTAGATCTAGGATGCACCTAAAGATACATGCATGGCTGGGAGGTAGGAAGGGGATTGCCACATGGGAGTGTAAGTTTAGGGCTGGTCTGGTAAATGGGCCTGGTCCTGCAGGCTCTGTAGGCCAGACCCTGAAGGGTGCCTCTCCATTCCTGCCTCTGCCCTTGCCTCTCTGCTCTCTGCTCTCTAGTTGCCATGGATTACACCCCTTTCTTCTGCTTCTTGAGCCATAATAAACCTGACTTCTTTTAAACTGTGAGTATTTTTTGCCCCTATGGGAAAAAGGATAAGGCAGTGTTTATTAATCTTGTTTGTATGTTCAAAAAACCAACTCTAATTTACTAATCCTCTGTCTTCTTTCCTGAGCATTGACCTCACTAATTTCCATCTTTATCTTTATTGTTTCCTTTTACTTGTTCCGCATTTGGTTTGTTTTTATTTTTCTAGAGCCTTAAGGTACATTGTTAGGTTATTTATTTGGAATCACTCTGTTCTTTCAACACATTTCAAATCAGAGGGGAGATGCAAATGTAGACTTTTTAAATCTAAGGTAAAATTAATTTTTGAGGAATTTAAATCTTAAATATGTTTATTCTCCATATGCAAAAGCAGAAGTGTAAATGTGGGTGTCTAAACTACCTCTTACTCCTGAATATGCTTCTAATACTTGGTGCCCTGATGGAGGTCCCCTGTTGTTAGAGCATCTACAGCTGGCTTACACCTACCTTTTTCAGTTTTACTAACTTATTTGTTCATTTCCTAACTTGATAAATATTAATTAAGCATATATTTAATGTGAAGAACTATTATAGGCACTTGACATTTATCCATGAACAAAACGGTCAAAATATGTATTGTGATAGGCTAGTTTTTTCAATTAGCAAAATTAGACAATTATTATGGATCAAATTGTGGCTCTCCAAAGATGATATATTATAGTCTTAACTACCAATGTGGCTATATTTGAAGATAGGACCACTGGACTATTAAGGAGGGGATTAAGGCTGGGGAGATAGCTCAGTGGCATGAGCACCTGCCTGGCAAGTGCAAGGCCGCTAGTTTGATCCCCAGTACTGCCAAAAAGAAAAAGGAAGGTATTAAGATTAAATTATTTCATAAGAGTGTAGCCCTAATCTGATAATACTTTATAAAATACTACTTGATCATGCTTTATACTATTTGGTCTACTATTTTATAAGATATTGCCTTATAAAATACTGCTTGATCTTAGCCAAAAGGCCAAGAAGTGATTGCACCTGTATAAGAAAAGAGCCACCAAAAGCACACATTTACAGAGCAGAGGCCAAATGAGGATGCAGTGTGAAGATGGTAGCTTGCAGTCCATGGAGAGCGCCTTCCTCAGACACCACTCCTATGGTACACTAACTTCCAGTCTCCAGATATACTGTGGTTTAGTTGTTCATTCTGGAATATATTGTTATGGCAGTACTTGGTGACTAATTATGAATAAAATAATAAATATAAAACCTACAAAATAATCACAAGTTGTGAGAATAAAGATAAAGTGGAGGGGTAGTATGGGAATACACAGGGAGGAACAATTCAAATGACAGACCACAAAAAGTTTCGCATGTGCTTGAGGTTTCTGGTGCATAACTGAATAGGTGACTTTAAGTTTAGGTTTTAGTAAAACCGTTACTTTTTTATACACAGATAAGTGTACATTGAAAATCTTTGGATTACAGTCTCCCTGTGAGTTCACATTTAAATGTGGGATAAAGGTTATTAATTGAACTCATTCTTGTGCACTCTTCCCTGTTGGTCCTCTTAGGGTATGCAAAAGTTCCATCCACAAAGTGTGTTCACCTAGCAGAGGAAAACTACCTTGACCAACTGCTAATCTTCTCCAGGGAAATAGATTGAGAGTAACTGTCTGCTCCAGAATAAATTAATCACCATAAACTCAATTGTTAAACCCAACATGCTAAGAGAAGCAAATTTGGGGAATACTCCTGGTAAAGGGTACATTTATCTCCTCCTTCCCTGATATTTTCTTCTATGTAGAAGGGTACATTACTCCTCACCCCTCTGCATTACTGTTTCCCCATGGAACAATAGAATACCGTATGCTATTGGTAGCTCTGTAAGAAAAGAGCACGCATGCAAATTGCACTTTCTTCTTGTACTTTTCAGCAAGCCCTCCTGCTGACAGCCCACTGGATCTAAGTGGCTACCTAAATTATCCCTTATAATTCTGCGTGTGTAAGTTACACATAGAGTTCCACTCTCTAGTAGCTTAGTGCTCCCTGCGATTAGGAGGTTAAATATGCGAAATCCTGAGGTTCGTACTTGGAAAACCCACACAGAGAGGTAATTTAACCGAATCTCAACTTTATCAGTAATACAAGTAGTGTTTTGATCTTTCATATCCCCTGTTCCTTGTCTGACAGTTTCAAAATCAGGTAGAGAACAGTGCATAATTAGCTGGACTTACTTAAAATTTCCAATATTGGCAGTTTCAATCCTACAAAGGCTGTGAAAACAAAGACTACAGTTACTCTGACTTAGGTAGATTTAGGTATAATTACATTTGAAAATATGATAGCTCAACTATTTTCATTACTCTTACATATATCCAGACATATTTGAATCCCATGTGTCTGATGATTATTGCCAATCTAAAATCATCCAAAAGGTGTACTATGACATGATAAATTAACATAGATTGCAGAGCCACACAAAGCATTTTATTACTAGTACTAAGTGTGAATATATTGCTTTTTGCATTATTTTCAATTATTTTAATCTTGTCAGTCTTTGGGATCTATATACTGGATAACTAGGCATTCAAGTTAAGACTGAATGAAATTGAGATTGAACCATTTTAACCTTTAAGATCAAAAATAGTTATTGAGCATCTCACATGAGTTGGCAAAAAATAGTAGTTTATGGAAGGTTTGCTCTGCTCTGTTGTTTCAACAGTTAGATACTAAACTGGTACTCAGCCATCTACTGAAAGCTCTCCTTTCAATAAGGAGCTATAACATGTCAATCAACTTTAGTGAGAATGTCATATATGTATCTTCTTCATGCCAGTCCCTTATAGTTTACCACAATTTCATGGTTTCAATAATGATAAATCATGTTTATCAAGATCAGTAATCAAAACTGGTAGCTTAAAAAATGAAACAAGACTCCAAAACTAAAGCTTTACTGAAAATAAATTTTATGACTTTTCTAAGAAAGGGTATTATTTTTAAAATAATTTTATTGAGAAAGAAGTAGCAGTGAGACACTTTCAAAACAGGTTAGTGGAATAGTAACAATAATTAATATTTTGCATATTGTCTTTGTAGTAGTTATTCATAGTACAAGTTGCAGACACGATATCTTGTCTAAATACTGTTAGTTCAAAACTTTCTTCTCATTAAACTAAGAGAAAGTAGCTGTATATTTATGCTAACTATTTTGTATATAGAGATGTGTATATTTTTTCACTACAAAATGGTCCTTCATTTATCTGACTTAGGTTCAATGATTACGTCCTAATACTTAGGTAGAATACAAAATATAAGCATCATTTGACATAATTTGTATAGCATTTCAGTATCTATTCATTGTTCATCACATATGAAAATGGCTTACAGAATACTATGTCAGATACCAACATTTTTCATTCCATTTTTAACATGAGCATAAGTATTTTTATTAGCTCCCACATTAAAAAGACACTAGAGCAGTATAAAAAGGAAAGTATACTATCTTTCTTAACTACTGTAGGGCATTAATAAAGTATATACACCTGACAGTAAGCTGAGAGACCAGTTACCATAACCATATCTCTAATTCTGGAATATGAATTAATCTTTTGGGAGGCCTAAATAATTGAACTAAATGGTTAGCTATTCAAAGACATACACTCCTTTCAACAGAGAGGATTTCTCTCCCAGTCCAAGTTAGTAAGATTCTGCCCTTTGAGCTCAAGGGAAAATCACAGTTAGTAGTAAAAATGGTTACCATGTATGGAAACTGTTATGTTTCAGGGACATATCATGAACTCGGCACCTGTTCCTTCATGAATTCAATGCTTGCCACTGAACCAGGTAGTCTTATTTCAGTTTTACAAATGTGGAAACTGAGTCTTATAAAGGCTAAGTACCTTAAGATCACACAGCAGGTAGTCAGCAGAATTGAGATTTAAACTTGCTTGGCAAGTGCAAAGGCCTGAGTTCAATCCCTGGTTCCTCAAAAGAAATTCTCTCTCAGGCTCTCACAAAGAGCAAACTGGTCAAGCATTGGCCATGACTCACAGACAAAGGATCTACAGAGTAAGGTACAGGACTACAAGGTAAACCCTGAGGGGACTTCACTGACCTCATAAGAAACATAAAGTACATGTGCTGGTATATAGGTCTTGCTCTATCTAGGTCTTAACCATCCAGCAGAAAAGTATAAAAATGAAGTATACACCATGAGGCCATAATAATAAGTTGAGGTGTAAATGGCTGTGGTTGACAACTTCTTCAGATAACTCACTATTGTTGTGGAATGCTGGACTGTGTTGGATTGTGTTGTCGAGTTCAGGCACCTAAATTAGTTGAATGACAATGGAGTGCCCATCTTTGACAGGTGTAAACAAAGGAAGGGGTATAGAAAGGAAGAATCATGATGTATGTGTATGGTCAGTACACTTGGGATAGATAATGCCATGCTTCTACATAATTCTATGAGAGGCAAGATTTGCACTAATGGTGGTTGGACAGGATATTATGTCAGCTTCTAGTACTATGGACAACCAACAGGAAAATAACAAGGTAGAAAGTATTAATTATTGAATCTTTGATGTAATTCAGGTATAAAAAATAAGATACACAAACAGCTACTCTCTCTTAATCTACTGATGAGACATATGCTATAATGTCTGCAAGTATATCATGTATGCACCTTCTATGATTCCAAAACATTATTAAAACAGTCTGCAATGTATTAATTTACAAATCCATCTTGTTAAGGTATCTTAAAACTGTCTCATTGATATTTGTACTTCAATAAAACAAAAATAAAAATAAAAAAGAATTTCTCATTGTCAAAATGAGTGACACAGAACCATATATTAAACTGAGTTTTCTGCAAATATCCTAAACATCTAAAACACTTATATTTATGAAGTTAATTATATAAGCTGTGTAGTTTGATGCCCTTATAGAGATATTAAGATCAATACTTTATTCTTACAGAGAAAAATTAATTGGCAGAAGACAATTAATGCTTTCCCAAGCAAAAGCCTTTTCATATATAATTTCTTGAAGTTTATAAAAATTACAGCATTTTCTGTCACTATGCAAGTCAACTTTTTTCATACATTAATTTTGAATTTAGTTGTGGCTATAATGTGAAATTTCAAGTAACTACTAAGAATTATAAACAAAGGAAATGTGTTTTGTTATAGAAATACTTTACTAAAAATAAAGTAATAACAATGACAATTACAGGATTAAATATTCTAGGAAAAGTAAGTATTGAACAAAAATGATTAAATATGAAACTAAAAGCTGATGGCAAATTTCAGAAAGAAACAACAGTTTGAGGGAATGAACACAGTACTATTTGTCAGGTAATCTTAACATTACTCTCTCATCTACTTGTCCACCTGTCCTACGAGTTGAGTGGTAGTGGCTTCAGTTACAAATTGCTGAATTCTAAAGATTCTAAGCCTGCTACACTTTCATCCCAGACTCATATAATCCATCTCCATCAGAGAGTGCAGTGTACGTGGACAGGGGCAGCAAATGTCAACAATACGCACTCAAGAACTCAGTCAGGAGGCTGTAATGAAGCCAGCTTCTCAGAATCCCCCAGTCATGAACATTTCCATATCCTTTGACCCAGTGTTCCACTTCTATCTCATGGTACAATTCATTTCTGAATCAAATGTACAACAATATTCATTGCAGCATTATTTGTAAAAGTAAAAAACTAGGGAGAGGAAAGGGGAAACCTCTTAGCCATAAGGAAGCAGTTAAATTATCACCTGGAAGCCAGTCATCGAAAAAGATATGGTAAACTTTTAAGAGAATAAAAAAATAGTAAAACCATGAGAAATAATACGGAGTTTCACTAAGCGAGATGATAGGAATCCAGCACTATAGTAGTCCCTCACTTATCACAGAGGCTAAGTTCCAGACACTCCGTGAAAAGTGAAAATTAGCAAAGTAGCAACGTTATATTTATTTTAGTATGGATATAGCTAGAGATCATATGCATAAATGAAATAAATCAGACTCACATGTATAAACACAGTATTGTCACCATAATGTAAGAACCTGAAAGAGTAAAGAAAGTCCAAAAAGTTTAATAGATACTGTGAAAGAGAAAGAAACTGCTAAAAGGGAAGGAACACCTGGGTTGAGTGAAAGGTAATTTTTGTACTGATCTGGAAAGCATGCCAAGATAAACTGTTATGTCAAAAAGATAAAAGATAAAATGTATGGTATGATATAATCTCTCTAAAAGTAAATATGTTGATGTATACATATGTAAATTCATTTAAAAAGGTTTCTTTGTTTGTTTGTTTGTTTGTTTGTCTTGTTGACACAGGTTTGCAGTTCAGGCTGACTCAGCCTGGTCGGGAACTTGAAATGATCTTCCTGCCTCAGCCTCCCAAGTATTGGGATTACAGGCATGCACCACCACCCACAGCTTAAGGGACCTAAAGTTTTAACGTTAGCTTAGTTACATCTTCAGGAAAGGGAAAAAAAAATAGGAAGAAGAGAAAATAAGAAGAAACAGTCCTACATTCTCTTGTGTTATTTATGTAATGAAATGACAAAGAATGCACTTACCAAACTAGAACATTCAGTATCCCAGTCATTAAAACATTGAAATACATATTTATTTGCGTGTGAACTATATATATTTTTGTCATGGTTTGGGATTTTTTTGCAAGAGGAACAATATAATACAGGATACATTTTATAATAGTATCTCATAATGAATCACCAGAGAATTGTATATCACAAATGAATACATGAAACACTAAAGAATCCAGCTGAGAGCCTAGGGCTCATAACAATGCCTTCCAAAATTCAACTGGGTGCCTAGAGCCCACACCAAAGTCCCATGCAGCCCACTTCAAGGATCTGTGCTGGAAAGGCCCAAAGGTCACTGGTGGAAGCTAGGAAGTCTACACCACCCAAATGAAGGACCTGTGCTAGTACGCTGAGGGATCTGACCTGCAGCCAGGAAGAAATACTCAAAGTAAGCACCAGAGCTCTTCCCAAAGTACCTCACTTTGGAATAATCCTCAGCAATAATGAGATTTCCATCTCCTCCAGCGATGAGGAAAGCCAAGTTCTCTTCAGGAAAGCCCATGCAACAAGCTTCTTCATGAGGCTGAGCAGTGCACCATCTTCCCCTCTGGAGCCAGGAAGCGATGTTTAAGATGAGGTTCCAAGTTTCTCCAAAGTTCATCAAGAAAGCCAACGTGACAAGGTCCTCTGATAAAACAGCCAAGGAAAGCTAGCAGCCTCCAACAGCTTCTCCAGACAGCATCCCTCACAGCTTCTCCTGTTCTGCCTTTACACTGCTGGCAACAGCGCCCAGGTGGGCTTCCCATACTCAGCACCATGCTAGTGTAATTCAGCTGGTTGTAATAAGTTGAACATGGGTTAGAGATCCACTACATGAGCATATAATAAGTTTAAAATAACTTATCTCCTTGAGGATATAGTTGCATCTGTAGATAGTATTTGTGGTCAGCATTTGCATGAGAAACATCTAATGCAGGTCACAGAACTTTACAAACCTACCTGACAGTATCCACCCACATGGTCAAATGTA
Source organism: Ctenomys sociabilis (assembly GCA_004027165.1). Taxonomy (NCBI): domain Eukaryota; kingdom Metazoa; phylum Chordata; class Mammalia; order Rodentia; family Ctenomyidae; genus Ctenomys; species Ctenomys sociabilis. The sequence continues at coordinate 39,536 of PVKA01005218.1, read as the reverse complement.
GAACAATAAAAGACACATGTCCACAAGTGAGAGATCTGAAGAATGCAACTGAGGACATGGAACCCAGGCCATGTCCCATGTGAACCCCTTATCAAGAGGCTGGGCAATCTTCCCTGCACTGAAGGGTCTGCGTGAAAAGGGCTGGTGAGTCAGCCCCAGCAGGCCAAAGAGCTGGAGCTGGATGCTGCAGAATCTGCACCCAGAGACAAGAGTCTACAGCCAAATTGTACGTGAAACCAGAGCTCCTCCAAATAGAGCTTCAATCAGCCTTGAGGACCAGGAGGAACGAAGCCTGGCTGAACCCCTTGGAGGAAAATCAGACAGAATGAAGGTCTTCTGAGGTGAATCAGTTGGAATCCTTCTTTCCCATTTTCCTTTTGCGCCCTTCTAAAAGCAAGCCACTTTATTTACTTTCTGTGTATTTAGCACAGGGTCTACAGGATCTCACTGTACAGATCAGACTCCTAGAGGTCCTCCTGTTGTCATCCTCCCAAGGGCTGGGATTACAGGCATGTGCCACCACACCCAGTCTCAATTACCTTCTAGTATGCCCCAGGGGTGGGGCCCACATGGCATGCTATTTTGAAAACCACTTTTGTTCAAATCATGTGGAGATTAAAAAGGTATTCATGTAACAGACCAGGCTAATTCAGCTATCAATGTCTCAGCATATAGTATTAAGTATATAGTTGTTATATTCTTATTTTTAGTTTTCAAATTTTGTGACTGCTACATAAAACAAAAATTATATATATGAATGAAGTGCCAAGTGATTTTTGGATACACACACATAATGTTTAAATCAGGTTAAACACATGTATCTTCTCAAATACCTATCATTTCTTCATAGCAAAAATTCAAAATACTGTTTAGCTTTCTGACACAAACGGCACATAACTGTCATCCTACTGTGCAATCCCATGCTAAAGCTTCTTTGTCCTTTGTGTTACTCAGTGCTTATCAGTAAGGCTTTGATGCCTCTCTCTGTTCTCTCAGCATCTGGTTCCCATTATTCCACTCTTAACTTCTGTGACATGAGCAGTGTTTTCATTCCACATATGCTTGAGCTCACGTGTGCCCAGCTTATTTAGGTCAACATAACTGTCTCCTTTTCCATCCATGTTTCACAAATGGCAGATCTCATTATTTTATGGACAAGATATATATTATTCATACATAATTATCATTGCTACTATCTCATCATCAGTGTACATGGTAATATATGTCATATATATCATAAATATAGTCATATATATCATATATATCACACTTTGTCATTCATTAGGTGATGGCCACTTATGTTGATTCCATATCTTGACCAAATGGGAAGAGCACTATAATAAACATGAGTGTACATGTTTCTTCAATATACTGGTTTCATTTCCTTTGATATATATCCAGCAGTGGATTACTGGATCATATGACCATACTATTTTTAGGTTTTTTAGGAAACTCCATGCTATTTCCCACAATGACTATAGTAGTTATATTCCCACCAACAGTGTGCAAATGTTCCCTGTTACTGGTACATAAAATTGCTACTGATTATTATATGTTGATCTTATATCCTGAAACTTTATTAATTTATAAGTTCCATTAATCTTTAAGTGGTGTCTTTAGTATGGAGACTGTCATTTAAAGACAGACATATTTTAGTTTTTCCATTCAAATTTATATGCCTTTTATTTTTTCATTGGATTGCTTTAAGACATGTGCCTTGTTGAATAAGGGTGATGAATGGACATTCTTATCTCGCTCCACATCATAGAGGAACTGTATTTCCTATGATGTTGGTTCTTTGTTTGTTATATACAACCTTTGTTATGTTTAGGTATGTTCTTTCTGTGCCTAATTTGTTCAATGCAAATGTTGAACTTTATTGAATGCTTTTTCTGTATCTACTGAGATAAGTATATGATTTTTCCTTCATTGTATTGCTGTTATATTACATTTTTATTTGTGTGTGGGTTGAATCACCTTTACATGCCTGCAATAAATCCCACTTGATTATGCTGAAAATTTTTTACACAAATTTGGATTTAATCAGTTAATACTTTATTGAGAATGTTTGTGCCTGTGTTCATTAGAGATAGTTACCTGTGGTTGGCTGGTTGGCTGGTTGGTTTTGTTATTTTTGTTGTCTTTTTGTCTGGTTCTGGTATCAGAAATGCTGACCTCATCAAATGAATTTGGAAGGATTCTCTCCCTTTCAAAGTTAGAAATAGTGTAAGAAGTCTTTATTTTGCTTCTTAAAAGTTTATTATAATTCAGCTGGGGAACTAACTAGTTCTAGACTTGTTTTTCTGTGGATAGATTTTTTTTTTACTACTATTGATTACTGACGAAAATTACTTCTCATCCATTTGTTTGTCTTCACATTTAATATCAGCAGAACAGGCCGGGGAGATGGCTCAGTGGAATAAGCGCTTCCCTGGCAAGCGCAAGGGCATGAGTTCAAGCCCCGGTTCTGCCAAAAAAAAAAAAAAAAAAAAAAAAAAAAAAAAAAAAAAAAAAAAAAAAAAAAAAAAAAAAAAAAAAATATCAGCAGAACATATGCATCAAGAAATGTATCCATTTCTGCTAAGTTTTCCAGTTATGTGGTACAACAGTTGATCATAATAATTTTTGCATTTTGTTGAAAGGTCTACTTTTTAAATAATTTTATGTAGTTTATCTTTTCTTCTTAATCTAGCTAACAATTTATCTGCTTTATCTTTTCAAAAAGTCAAACTTCTAGGGGATGCGGAGATAACACAGTGGTCTAAGCATCTGCCTGGCAAAAGCAAGGACCAGGTTTGATTTCCAGTACCACATGCGGTGCTGGCTCCAAAATCCAAGGGCACCGTGCCTGCCACCAAAACCAGGCATGGTTGTGTGCGCCTGCAATACCAGTTAGGAGGAGATGGAAATAAGGAGGATCACTACAAGTTCAAGCTGCATAGGAAGATACTGTACCAAATATAAATAAATAAATTTAAAATCATGTTTTAAAAAGTCAATTCTATTTCATTGATCTTTGTACTTTTGTTTCTATTTTACTTATTTTTTGTTCTGCACTTAATTCCTTACTTCTACTCATTTTAGATTTGGCTTTTCCTTGCTTTTGCAAATTATCAAGATGTATCATTACATTTTGTACTTGAAGTTTCTCTAATTCTCCTCCTTTTTCTTTGCATTTATTGCTATAAACTTTCCTGTTGGTACTGGGTATGCTCTGTCAGACATATTTTGCTACATTGTGTTTCTATTTTTATTTGTTGCAAGAAATTTTAAACTTTTTCTTTGTAGTATTGGGGATAAATCCAGAGCTTGGCATGTGCTCCATGCTAGGCAAATACTCCATCACTGAGTTATCCTCTAGGTATTAATTTTCCTCTTGTTTACCTCAATAGCCCAGTGTTTGTTCAGTAGCACAAGGCTAAGTCTTTATGAATTTCTATAGTTTCTAAAGTTCTTTTGGCGCATTTATTTTAGTTGTATTCCATGGCAACAGGGATATTTCAGTTGTTTGAACATGTGAGACATGTTTTGTGGCCTATTCTATAGAATATTCTCTGTACTAAAGAAAAGAATGGCTATTCTGAAGCTGTTGTATAAAATATTCTATAAATGTCTGTTAAATTCATTTGACCTATGATATAGTGAACTCTGATGTTTGCTTGTTACATATTTTTCTGAATAATGTTCCATTGAAGAAAACGATGCTTTGAAATTTCTCACTGTTACTGTATTGGAACTTATCTTTCCCTGCATATCTAATAGTGTTTATTTTCTAAAATTGGATGCTCTGATAGCAGTTATATTTGTAACTATTATAGCTTCTTGCTGAATAATATATAGATCACCATATAAGAGAACTGTCTTTGTGTCTGTTTTATAAGTTCTACCTTCAGTCCAATTTTGCCTTATACAGTACTCCTGCTCACTCAGGATTCCGCTTGTGTATAATAACATTTCTGACCCTTTCAGTCTTAGTCACTGTGTGTCTTTACTAGTGAGATGGCAGGGCACTGGTTCTCATTTTAACATCCGTTCCGCCAACCTGTTTCTTTTAATTAGAACTTTTAGCATATTAACATATAAGATTGTTACTAATAAGTAAGGCTTTACTTATAATTTTGTTAAATTTATTTTGTTATTTTTTGCATGTTGTTTGTTCAATTAACCTAGTGTCTTACTTTGTAGTTTATTGTGTTCATGCAGTTTTCTTGCTTTCTATTCTTTTTTTTTTTTTGTATGTGTATCTACTTTGTTAGTAGGCTGTATAGTTTTATATGGTTTTAGAATGGTAGATATATTTCTCTTGCTTCTAGATATAAGATTTCTTAAGCATCTTACATAAAGCCAGTTTTTGCTTATCTTGAAAAGCCTTTATGAATCATTTATTCCTGAAGTGAGGTATCGCTTAATATAATATCCTCGTTGGCAGTTATTTTCTTTTAGGACTTGGAGTAAGTCATTTAAGTCCCTCCTAGGCTACAAGGCTTCTTTTCAGAACATGCTGTTAACCTAAGGGAGAGTCTCTTAAATGTCACTTGGAGCTTTCCTATGGAAATATTTAGAATATTCTTCTTGTTTCGTACTTTTGAGAGTTGGGCTATGATATGCTGGGTTGAAGATATTTTCTAGTCATGTCTATTTAGAGCCTTATGTATCTCCAATACCTGCATCTCTTATATCTTTCGCTACAATTGTATTAGTTTTCATTTATTATCATTACTTAAGTTTACCGGTACAGTTTAGGTACACTTAAAAATCACACTTGTCATCTGAAACTGCACCTATTTGTGATACCATGCCAATTCTTACTTTCCCTCATTGCTCTCTCCTCACTTCTGCCACTCTTCACCTTCTTATTTACAAAAGCTTTGTTTCTATTTTACTGTTATGATTTCATTTGTTCTTTTTTCTTCCTTTCCCCTCCCCCCTCTCTTTTGCCCCTCTCCATTTAAGTCTCTTTATCCTATTTTGCAATAACCATTATACTTTGATCCTTATTTACACTTTCAATTTCTCACAGCACAGAAAAATGTAATATTTCTTCATGTATGTCCAATTTATATCAATTAACAGTGTGGTCTCTAAGTGTGAATATCCACCTATAAATGACTCAAGTTTATCCTTCTTTATCTATGAATAGTCCTTTATTTAATTTTTTAGAAAATCATATTCTTCATCCACTGATTGGTTGATAAGCATTTGGGCAGTTTCCAGTATTTACCTGTTACAAACTCTGCTTCTATGAGCATAGGTGTGTATATATCACTGTGATGTGATCCTTTTGATTTTTTTCAGAAGGTTTCCAAAAATCTAGATAGCTGGGTCAAATGGGACCTATACTCCTAGTTCTCTGAGAAATCTCCATACAGATTTCCACAGTGGGTGAACCAGTCTACACTCCCACCAATAATACAGAAGGGTTCCTTTTTTCCCACAGCCCTGCCAGCATTTGTTACTGGTTGATTTCTTGACAATAGCAATTATTTATAAAGTGAGATGAAATCTCAGTGTTGTTTTATTTTCCATCTCTTGAATGACCATGATATGAAACATTTTTTCATATATTTGTTCATCTGAGAAGTGTTTTCATCTCACATGTCCATTTTTTTATTGCATCTTTGAGCTGAGGAATTTGAGTCTATTCAGTTCTTTATATATTCTACATATATATATATATGTCCTTTGTCTGAGGGACAATTGGCTACCAATTTTTCCCATTCTGCAGGTTGTCTTTTCACTCTGTTGGTGATTTATTTTGATGTGTTGTGCAGTCTTTGATTTTATCTCATTGCTCTGCTTCAGTTACTTTGACTTGGCTATGCTTGACCACACCTTTATGCTTCTGCCTCAACTCCTTTTTGCAGTAATTACCAGTTTCATTGCCCTATGGTCAGATACTATTCATGGGATAATTTCAAGTCCTTTGCATTTACTCAACCATGTTCTATGGCATAGTATGTGGTCTACTTTGGATAATGTCCCATGCACAGGTGAGAAGAATTGTATCCTGATGTTTTGGGATGGAACATTCTGTAAACATATGCTAAGTCCATTTGTTTACACGTTTGCTTCAGTCTACTGACATCTCTTTGTTGGTTTATTTTGTCTAATTGATTGATCTATTTGTGATAGTATTAAGATCCCCCAGTACAATTATGTTAGTGCTTATTTGATCTTTCATGTCCATTAGTATTTGTTTTGTATAGTTGGGTACTCCTATATTTGATGCTTATGTATTCATGATTGTTTTTTCCTCCTCTTTAGTTGTTTGCTTAACAAGTATGTAGTGACCTTTATTGTCTCTTTTGCTCAATTTTTGCTTAAAGTTTACAATGTCTTCAAACATAATAGCAACCTCTGCTTTTTTCATATTGTTGTATTCAGTACTGTTCTTATTCTTTGACTTTCAGTCTGGGAATTTCTTTTGGAGTTCAATGAATTTCTATATGCAGTAAATTCCTGGATCTGGTTTTTTGATCCATGCTTCCAGTCTGTTTTTTTTTTTTTTTGTCTGGAATTGGGGATTGAACTTAGACCCTTGCACTTGCCAGGCAAGCGCTTATTCTACTGAGCCATTTCCCCAGCCCCAATTCTGTTTCTTTTGATTGGTGGACTGAGCCTGTTTGCAATGATGATTATAACTGATATGCACTGGCTTGTCCTTGTCATGTTATTTTCTTGCTGTTGCTTCCTTATCTTGCTCCTCTGTTTAATTGCTTGCTCTGCCTCATCACTTATTTCTCTCAATGTTCCTGGAATTATAGTCTTCATTGTCTCTTTCTAAAACATGCTTATGAACATTTGTAGAGCTGGATTGGGATCATGAATGTCTTCAGTTGTTCTTTGTCATTTAAATATCCCATTTCACCATCAATTTTAGAAGATAGTTTTGCAAGTTATATAAGTATGAGTCGGAGGTTATTTTCTCTCAAGACATATAATACTTCACTCCAAGCTCTCCTTGACCAAGTTCTCCTTTGCATTGCAAAGTCTGCTGTTGTAGGTGATTTTTTTTTCTGTAACAGCATTTAATATTCTGTACTTGTTCTGTATTTTTAAAATCTAAATAATTAAATGTCTTGGTATAGACTTATTTTGGTGATGCCTAATTGGTATTCCCCATGCCTCAATTGTCTGTATGTTAAATTATTATTTCATATTGGGGGGGGATCTGGCACTACTTCTGTGAACAGCTTCTTTTATATCATTTGCACTGACTCCCATGTTCTCACTGACTCTGGATGTCTCCTGTCCTTCATCACATCATCTTGCAGTGGTTTCATTCTTTTTTGCAGCCCCTGGTTATTTTCAAGATTCTTCTTTTCATGTTTGCTAATCACACTTCTGTCTTCTAGGTCTTATATTTTGTCTTCACTTTCATTCATTCAGTGTTTCGTACTTTCTGTTGAATTTTTAGTTTCCTAGATATCTGTGTGAATCTGTCTATCTTTACTATCTGTTACTTTCCTATACTAAGAATTCATGGTGTACATCATTTTCCTAAGATCCTCTATGTTTTTATTAATGTGTAGTCTATGTTCATTGAGCAGATCTTTTATTACAGCAGATCTTATTATAATCTTTTATTATGCTTCACTGAGCAAATATTTTATTTGTTATATTATTAATCTTTTATTATATACAGTATAGAGCAAGTCTTTTATTATTATACTTTATTATATATATCATCTCCTTTTTTAACCTTAGATATTATTTCTGATTGGATTTTCCATATAGCCTTCTTCATCTCATATTTCACTTGTGTTCCCATCATTTCAGAAAATTCAACTGAATGGATTCTGGTTTCTTTATTTGATTGTTTCCTGGATTTGTCATGCCTGGCCTGGAGATCTGGAATTGCATTTTGCTTCTGCATCCTGTCATTTTGTTATTTTTTATCTTAATTAATTTTGTGCTATTAGGTCTTGTATCTATCTCTTTTTCTTCCTTTTGAGTATCTTAAGGTACAAAATTTGTTCTTTTAGTAGTGTCTCTCAGATCCAAACATCTCACAGGCTGACTTTTTTCTCCCCATTGGGATATTTTTACAGACCTATATCCAAGATCAGATACTCTTTCTTCAACTGAATGATCTAATGTTAAGGTTTTCAACTGCATTTTGTCATCTGACTTTATTTCTTGGAGATGTCATTGATTTGGTGATGGTGTCCTGGAAACTGTAGTGTAGCCTCCCTCTAAGTTTTCATTTGTTTAATTTTGTTTTTCACTTGAACTTGAGGTACTTCATTTGTCAGCAAGGTCAGAAAGACACAGTTTCTCCTGGAAGTCACTCAGGCATGGGTATGCTCTAACAGCTCAGGTAGGTGTGCTACACAGAGTGGCAGCATGGGGCCCACCATGTGGCCACTCAAGCAAGGACACACTGTCACCAGCCAGGTGATGGACGTTCTTATAGAGTGCTACAGTGAGCTCTGCTGCCAGCAAAGCCTTGTCCTCTCAGCCTCAGGGTTAGTAAGGGACCTGAAGCACCTGCTTCCTTCAGAATGGCCAGTGGCAATGAGTCCTCACTGTGGAAAGACGCAGAGACAGATATGCAACATCTCCTCTTTGGCTGTTGCTCGGAGTTTTGTGAGTGCCATAGCTGCTGCCAGCACCAACTGTGGTGTATACTCACACAAAAGTTCAGAGGTAAAGGACTTTTCAGTAAAAAATCATAGCATTCACCCCCAGTTTACATGCACAGTGGGGGATGACAGCAGAAACCGTGTCACCTACTATGCAGTACCATTCTCAGAAGTTTTATAAGCTCATGAGTACACCTTTTCATGAAAGAGTGTTGGTGTCAGAGAAGTGTTGCCATTTGTGTTCAATCCCGGAATTAGTGTGAGTCTACACACATACATGAGCACACCTTAGGTCTCAGAGCAAAGTACCCTAGCCTCTCAGTTTTAAAAAGGCACCTGCCATGCCCTTTTGCTGAAATACCTGTATCCTACAATGTTGGGCACCAGCCAGATGTGAGTGCTCGACTCACAATTTTCCTCCTAGGGTAAGTTCAGCCCATAATGCTGCTACTTTGTTTGTTTGTTTTTTTCCATAATTTTGTTGAAGAACAAATAGCAATGAGACAGGTTCAAATCAGATTAGTAGAACAGATTCAGTAATTAATACATTGTTTTCTTAGTGGTTATTTGTTGTACAAGGTTCAGCCATGATATTCTATTTACAAACACTATTAAAGCAGATCCCTCTGTTCATTAGACACTTGAATTTACAATTTCAATTTCCTTATGGCATGGAAGGAGCAGAACCAAATTTTCTTTTTCATTTATCTTGTGCTAAAATACCTAACTCAAATAAGAAACACACTGCATCCACATTTCACATTTTTTAGTGACAAAGATGAAATAACAGCAGAACTGTTGTATGGGAGCATAAGAAATTGAGAGAATGTAGCTGTATACCTACCTTTTTTTAAAGCTTATTTATAGTGCAGTTTCAATAATTAATACTTTTTGCATTGTTCTCTTCCTAGTTGTTGTCCATAGTACAAGAAGCAGACAGGATATCCTGTCCAAACACTACTAGTGCAAATCTTTCTTCTCATAGAATTACGTGAAAGTAGCTGCATATTTATCCTAACTGTTCTGTATATACAAATAATTGCTGCTAATTTGTATGCTAGTCTGACAATATATCTGTAATACTGGAGAGGGGAATCTGAGCCCAGAGCAGTATGAATTCAGACAATAGTTCTCTTTTCAAGATAGTGGCTAGAGACAGCCTTTAGGCTTTGAAGGATGGTAAGAAGACAATGTGAGTCCCCTCTTCATAGCAAGGCTGCTCTGTAGCCTCAAGGTCTTTCTGCTCTCAGGGCTTCAAGTCTGTGAAGAGGAGGAAACTTCCTAGTTGCCAGGACTGCTAGCCTCTGCACCGATGCAATTCACTGTGACTTTCTTCCTTTCCTTTCCTTTCCTTTACAAAAGCAAGCCTGCCCTCCATGCCTTGGTTGGAAGCCTGTGAGCAGCTGCTGATATCCTTTGTGCCTCTTTCTATGCTTCTGTCCCAGGTTTCTAAGTTGTATGAGATTCCAGTCTCTCCTTTGCTGAGCACCAACATTTTTCCACAGTCACTCACTTCCAAATGGAACTATTCACTTGTTACCTCTTCTCTTCTTGTGGCAAAGAAAGGGAATTCTGGGCATCTCTAATTGACCTTTTTGAAATCCCAGAACTAAGGTAGTCTTCAGAATATATTTACTTTCTCTCATCTGGATCTTTAATGAAGTAATAGCATTTATCATTTCACCACTTCTGAGTTGTTGAATAGAGGAGTCTATACTTATATGTAGGGATCAAAATTTCAACACAAGCTAAAGTCTCTAACTTTGTTTCATGTTCAAAGTTAGGCACAAGAACCACTTTGAAGAAAGGTGACACTCTCCCAGTCAAAGACATCTTATAGTACATCATTTGTGTTCGATGTTGCTCTGTATGACACTTGAATTTACAATTTCAACACTTATGGCATGGGTGGAGCAAACACAAATTTTCTTTTTCATTTATCTTGTGCTAAAATACCTAACTCAAATAAGAAACACTCTGCATCCACACTTCACATTTGTTTAGTGACAAAGATGCAATAACAGTGTAAATAACAGTGTAATTATACTAGGGAGACTATAACAAGCGAAAAGCAGAAATACAAAAGGAAATGTACAACAAGTAAAATCAATTGAGTCAGATAAGGCAAAGTGAATGGCATATGCTGCAGGATACTAATCAGCTTTTCTTCTGGATGGTTAACAACCTAAGATCACAAGTCAGAGTTGGAGAAATAGAAGAGCCACAAGGCCACCCAACATTTTGGCCCTAGCCTTTCAAGGTCAGCAAAGACTCAGGACATAGGAGAACCTGTACTGCAATATCATGAGACTCAGGTGAGCTCCAAATTTTCTGAGCAAGGAGATTGTGGAGCCACAGAGGAAAGAGATTGAAGTTCTATAGTGTGCCTGGGGAGAGTCACATGAAGAGAAAACTTTCTCTCAGGCTCTCAC
>PVKA01005218.1:0-28419 GCA_004027165.1 Ctenomys sociabilis | reverse complement strand
GGATCTACCTAGGTCTTAACCATCCAGCAGAAAAGTATAAAAGTATAAAAATGAAGTATACATCGTGAGCCCATAATATTAAGCTGAGCTATAAATGGATATGGTCGACAATTTCTTTGAGTAACTCCCTATGGTTGCAGAATTCTGGACTGTGTTGGATTGTGGTGTCGAGTTCAAGCACCTAAAGTAGTTGAATGTCAATGGAGTGCCCACTTTTGACAGGTGTAGACACAGGAAGGGTTGTAGAAAGAAAAAATCATGATGTGTGTGTATAGACAGTACAGTTGGGATGGATAACACTGTGCTTCTACATAATTCTATGATAGGCAAGATCTGCACTAATTGTGGTTGGACAGGATATTATGTCGGCTTTTAGTGCTATGGTCATCCACTAGGTAAATAATTATTGAATTTTTGATATAATTCAGCTATAAAAAAACCTGTAAGTATAATATCATGTATGCACCTTGTACAATACCAAAGCGTTGTGAAGACAGTTTGCAATGTATTGATTCATCGACTCTGTATGGTTAAGGTGTTTTGAAACTGTCTGATTGACATTTGTATTTTAATAAAATAAAAATAAATGGAAGAAAAAGATGCAATAACAGCAGAACTGTTGTGTGGGAACATGCTAAGCAATTAATTAACCTCTAAATACTGTGATCATGAACATTAATCACTATTAAGGAGTGACAAAAGTGCAAAGCCTCATAAGTCTTGATGCTATCCTGAGAATTTATACCCTAAAATACTCAGGTATCTCTGAACTCTTTAATTTGTAAAGGTCAGAAGTGACGTAATTCTCCCTTTGCTGCCAGTCACTGATGTTTTCACTGTGGTTGTTGTTATTTCCATTAAAAATTTCTCCACAGTCAATGTATTTTTACAGGTTAATTCTAAATAAGGAGCATGGTCAGTGTCTTTCTCATGAAATCTCCTCAAATAGTTTATTATAGAATAGTTTCATTAAAGTGAAGCAGTTATACTGGCATCTTAACAGGATCTACAGTAACTTTGTATCACAACGTGGCTTCAGACTGACTCCTTGATTTGAAAAAAGAGAGAAAAATAGTGACAAAGGGGAGAGCACACAGGTGTAAATCTTTCTTATACCCTGTGGCTATACAAAAGAAATATGTTTTATCCTTTTCTTCTGTACAGCTCCTGAGTAGTGAAAGCAATTGTATACATTCTAAAAGAAGTAAGAATAATTATATATTTAAAGAATTACTATTAGCTAATTCAAATGCTTTTGAATCTCAAAATACCTAGAATTGTTGAAAGGACTTTAGTTTTCATTTTTAAAGTAATATGCTTTTATTATAAGAAATGTCAGCAATAAAAAATACACATTATACAAAAAGAAAATGGTCTCTATGCTTCCTCTCAGTGAGAAGAGGCAAGTACTGTTAGCGCTTGGATAGCCATCAGTCAAGCGGGAGAACATAGTTTCACCACTGAGTTTGTTGCTGTTGGAATTTTCATTTATGTCATTGAAAAATAAATCACAAACTGCCCTGTTTCTTTGGTACTAGCATTAGAGCTAAATTATTTTGTTTGAGATTCATTTACGAAACTTAGGAAATGCAGTTAAGTAGAAAGCAAGATAGGCTTTCAGTATATGTTCGTGCGAATATGGAATGAACGTTCATCTAAAAAAGAATGGAGAATGGGCCAGATAGTTCTGTGGCCCCGCACTCTGCACCTTCACCCCCACCCGTGGCAAAATGAGGTTTAACCACTAGGTGGAGCCAAATGTAATAAGGAGCTGTTCAAATAACAGTGAACTATATATTAACAAGCAGACTTTATGTAAGATGACTTGGAGTGAAATAAACGAAGCCTAGTCCGTTTGTGACTCTTGTCATTTTTAAGGATAATTCTGCTCTTCTTGGTGTTCTGCTCATAACATTACACTTAGGATCTTCGAACGTACAAAGGAATCCAAAGTAACCTTGCCCTAACACAATGAAAACTGATTACTAAACTGTGTCAATAGTCTTTTAACCACCATCATTTCTCCTGCATCCCTTAGTTAATTCCTAGGTTTTCTACTTCAAATGAGTCAAAGTTGTAGGGCTGACAGGCTTTCACATTATTCCAGGCTCATTCAGATACACAGAAGACCATCAAAAGCAGGCCCAGAATAGGAGAAGCTGTTTCTTAACATTCACTAGATTCCATCTCTTGAACTATCTACTGTATCTACTGTAAGTTGCAGTCAGGAAGAAAAGGAAGGGGAGACAAAGGATACAAGATCCTCTTTCTAGAAAAATGCGGCTTTCTTGTTCTACAATACGGTATTCAAGTGTCACCTCCTCAATGAAACTCTTTGGTTCCTCCCTGATCTTAGTCTTCTTTACATGATCTGCTTATTGCATATGCATATACATTAGATTTTAATACATTTTATAATAACCATATCTATATCTATTCCATTGAAAATTTCTTGTGGCATCAGAATTGCATTCATCATTCTTTGCTCAGAGCCTCTCAAGAAGCAAATACTAGATGAATGTGTGCTAAATTTCTGCAATGACCTTTGTCACCTGATTTGGCTATGTAGGTATAGTGCACTGATTAAAAGAAACTGCATATATTATCTTTAAGTGGCCTGTTTTAATAGACTAGTACACAATAAAGTGTGCTTAACATCTGATTTGCGCAAACATGATTTCATTTTTCTTTGATAAGCACTGCCTGTACATGAAGGTCATTATAAATGTCTACTGCAACTTGTAGAATATATGCAGACTTGGCAATGAATGCAAATATCTGGCTGAGAAGATGTCAGACAAGCCATCTGTGTCTTTATTTCTTCTGTCTTCTACCAGATTCCACTTAAGCATCCACTTTGAAACCTGCCAGGGTTGCTCAAGAGTTATCTGAGCACTCTTTCCATCCTGTTTCCAAGAATCAGGTTTGGATGTCTACAGGATTTCCTTCTCTCACACACATAAGATACACACATACACACACTTTCACACATTCCTTTTCACATTGTAATATCTATTTTCGGCTCTGCAAGCATTCAACATGTAGAAATGAAACCATAATGAACCAAAGAAAGCTTTTCCAGCAACACTCAAATTATGTAGTTTTCTAAAAAAGCAATGGCTAGCAATTTGTCTTAGATAATGAATATGTCCAGTGACTGACAGAATAGTAATTATAGTATACAGTATAAAATTATAAGAATTTGGATGGTCAAGAAGAAAGCCCAGCAGTCTAAGTGCCCAGCAAGAGCAAGGATCTAGGTTCAATCCCTGGTTCCACATGGTGTGCTGACCCCACACAGAACAAACTGGGTCTGGTGGTGCACAACTGTAATCCCAGCACTGGGGAGGCTGAAACAGGAGGATCACTATGAGTCCAAGCTGCTTACTGATACCCTGTATAAAATAAATAAATAATGATAAAAAATTATCATTTCTAAAGGAAGTATTTTCCTTGAGGTAACATCATGTGAAGTAAATGAATGAATCTGAAACCTCTTTTCCTGTTTTAGACACAGTGCTGGCTGTCCACATTCCCACTGTCAGTCCGGCTCACCATCTCCACCACTCTCAGATCTCTGCTTATGGGCTCTCACAAAGCTTGGGAGCCCAAGCACTCTTACTTGATCCATCCTTTATGGAACTCGGTTACCTTGCTAGAGTCATGTAGAACTACTACTTTACTCCCAAAAGAATTTAATGGTAACATTAGGCATTATTGATATTATAAGGGCAAGTTATTAGAAGAAGTTTTGGATTAGTCCACCTTTTGACTCTATGCACATAAAAACATTAGACTCAGCTGAATATAGCAGAAAGAAAAAATAATAAGTTAAGTGAAAAGGAAGTTTATTTCACTCCATATGAATAAAGTCTAGAGATAGAAGGTTGACAGCTCGTTTGACAACTCAGATGCTTCATCAGGAGCCTAGACTCCCGTATTTATGTTCTGCCATCTCCAGCGCAGGGTTTTTATATTCATGAACACTTTAAGCACCAGGACAGTGGCTAGAATTCCAGCACTGGGGTATGCATTCCTGGCCAGTACTTAGCCTTCTAAAGTTTCATTTTAGAAGTCCCATCTACTTTCTGCTTCCCCCTACATTTCATTGCCTGAAACTTAATCAAATGATCGCATGAAGCTGAGTTTGAAAAAAACTTTTAGTTACATTTCCAAGGTTGTTTCACGAAGGAAAAGGAAAATGTGTATAAGGAAACCTATTGGTCCATGAAGATGGAACAAGATATTTCCCGTCCCAGGGTCTTCCAGTGACAATCTGTACATCAAACTAGGTATTTCAAAAGCCTTCTCAAATTCTATAAGTCCTGAGCTTTGAATTCCTAAAATGTTCAATTGTTAAAGAACACTACAACTTTCAGATTTTGTTTTATAAATATATGCATAGGTTCATGTATGTGTTAGAAGATAATCATAACTTATGTAATATACAGAAATGACAAGGAAAATAACATTTCTCAATGCATTTTTTCAGAGAACCTCTTGAGAGATGATGAAAACACAAAATAGACCTACTGCTGGAAAGAACTGAGGGGGGATCATGGGGATGATGGGAACAAGGACATGATTTGGCAAGGGTCTTAGTTATAGCACTCTACATGCAGAGTCCATGGATTGACCATGTTTTAAATAGTCTTTTAAATGTCGGTTAATTTATATTCAAAATCTGATACTATATAAATAATAACGACATTTGAAACATAAAGCTCATTAGTTTAGGTTTGCTAAAACTTGGGAGACCTCTCTTCACATACCATATTCTACAAATTCACTGTAAATCTATATGCTTAATATGTTTAATGTGAAGTGAATCTGGAGTTACCCTTAGTTTAAAGATTTAACTAATTGTATCCAGTGTTGGCTTTTAGTTCTCTATCAATCCATTTCTTTCTTGAGCATACTCTATTGGTTATTGGCATCTCAGAATTCTGGGCCACATGTGAATAAAATTTTAAATATCACCTTCTTGAATTAACTATACAAGGAACTCAAAATAGGTTTGGAAGGCACCTGCTGAAACAGAGTTAAATAAAAAAGGAGAGTTGTGGCTCTTAAATTGTGTTTAGAAACCAATTATTTATTGGCAATAATAAATAGAGATATGGACAATTAAATATACACATTTCATGCTAAACATAGCAATTCATGAAATATTAATGTATGAAGATCAGGTTAACTGATCTTTTATATAACACTTTTATACTCATTATTGTTAGGCAATTATTCTGCTTGCCAACTTCTACTTGATTCTAACTCGATACACTCAGAAAATACAAATTGAACAAAAAAAGTGGTCTTTACTTTTCAGAAATCTGAACTATGTTAATGTGTAAACCACAAACATTAATGAAATGCAAATATATAAACCATGGCACTTAATTAATTTGGATTCAACTATTTATACTTTAGGGTAATCCAGATACAACACAATAAAATTATTGAAAAATTATCTTAATTTGGATTCATATTTTTGTATGTCATCTTTCATAATGTTGTGAACTACTTTATTAATTGAATTTCATTTTAGTTTTATTTTATTCATTGGATTTCACACTTGAAAATATACCTTGAATCTAGCTTGAAAATATACCTCTCCACCTATAATCACACTGCTTTTAATTTACATCCTATGCAGACATAGTCAATTATTAAACCATCAGTGAGACATCTCCAAACTGTAAAATCTTTTCAAGTCACCCACTCACTGTTTCCTAGAACTTCAGAATTTACCTTAGTATCAAACTCTTGAGCTTGTATGTATTCTGAAGTCTAGTAGTTGAAGCTAGGGGCCTAAGTACTGAGAAAGTGCACTGTCATTTTCTCAGGAGAAGGAGTATACACCAGTTCTTATCACACCCAAACATAAATCACTCTGGTAGCAAACTATGTTAGTGTCCGGAATCCTTTCAGAACTACTCAACACCTTCTCCTAAGCCAGTCTTCTTCCAGAATACCCCCTGATCCTGCCTTGACTATCCTTCTCCTTCTGCCTTCAGATGTTGCTCATTTGTCAGATGGTAGGTATTACTCAGTAGGAATTGTCCTATCTCTTAGGAGAGACTTTGTTGCATATAACTCAAAATGTTTGCACTGTATCACTTTCTCCTTCATTTGTTCCACTACTCTTTTTCATCAGATACTTATTGGACACCAGTTATTTCCCAAGCACTCTTCTAAGTGGGGTGTATAAAGATCCTTCCTGCATAGAACTCATTCTAATGGAGTTCAGATATTCCTCTGGTAGGATTAATAATAATAGTGGCTAAAACTTATGAAATGCATGGCTAGCTACCAGGAACCATATAACTCAATTTCCTTTAATTCAACAGATCTTTGCTGAGTACCTAGAATGTTTCAGAATATCCTGAGTCCTTAAGATATACCAGTAAACAAAATATTATACTGAAGAGAAAGAGACATCAGTGGCCATAATAAATTATTAAATAATTGAATATGTTAGAAAGTAACTTCCAGGAGTATAGAAAAGGGAAGATTGCAAAGAGGTAGAACCAGAACCTTTGCTATTTTACATATTGTGTCAGGTGATATTCACTGAAAAGAAAACAGTGAAGCAAAGACATAAAGGAGATAAAAGGTTCAGGACTGCAGATGCTTAGTGGAAGAGGATACTGGGAAGAAGGAACAGCCTACGAAAAGATTCTAAGAGGATAGTGGCCAGCCATATAGCTCAGCAGACTAAGTGCTTGCTTACATAAGCACAAGAATCAGAGTTTGATCCCTGACACTGCATACCGCACCAGCTTCTCCTCCCCAGGACGCTGAGCTGGTGATGGAGTCCAGGCATGATGGTGTGTGCCTGTAATCCCAGCACTAGGAAGGCACAAATCAGGAGGATCACTATGAGTCCTAGCTGTGTACTGAGACCCTGCACACACAAAAAAAGAAAAAAGATTTTAAGAAGATAATGTGAGTTGAGGAATGTTTTCCTTATGTTCTGGGAGCATCAAGGTGGCTCATGGACCCGCAGTACAGTGAGAAAGCACACAAAGAACACAGGAGGTCTTGAGGCTCAGGGGCCCTTTTTTTCCTTTTCAACTTTGACTCTAAATAAAACAGACAACCTGAGAAAGTTTTGAGAAAAAAAACTAAGACTGTTTTAGGTGTTTAAAAGATCACTCCTAGCCGGGGGTGGTGACGCATGCCTGTAATCCCAGCACTCGGGAGGCTGAGGCAGGAGGATTGTTGAGTTCGAGACCAACCTGAGCTACAAAGTGAGCTTAAGGCCAGCCTGAACTGCATAATGAGAGCCTGTCTCAAAAAGATAAATAAATAAATAAATAAGTGATCACTCCATCTGCAGATTGAGACAGACCATGGTTGGACAGGATGGGAGGAGGAAGATCAGTGAGGAAACCATTTTAAAAATAGGAGACAATGTATGGCACCCAGGTGTAGCAGAGACTGATGTGTGACTCCCAGGGTAAAGGAAGTAGAACAGAGTCTGAACCGATCTGTCCTCCAGGTTAGCTCTAGAAGCTGAACTCTTAAGTACTCGGTCATATGTAGCGTGGTAGGTCAGGACTCACTGCACACTTTTATGATTCCATGGCTGTGCTGTGAGTCCTCCAGGGCAGGAAACAAGGATGCACGGATTCCAAACATTGACTAGAATTAAATAGAGACAGGAAACAATTTAGACAAAGATTGGTTACTTAAATTTCATTGGAATACCACTTTAAAAGTGGCTTGCAAACACTGCAAATGGAAAGTTGTCATAAAATTCTGAAATAGAAAAGAGAGTGAAATGCCTGTTATGCACATCAACCTTAACAATAAGAATGTGTATTACCTAGGGAGGGGACTTATCACGAATTCCTTATATTGTTATACCTTGTTGTTGTTGACTTAGTTTTTTCACCCAAAGTATTTAATTTTATGGTTGGATTGCTCCATGATTTTATTCTCATGCTAATACTTTCTTGAAAAGACCAAAATGATCAAAAAAGGTTTGATAAAAGATGCATAATGCATCAAGAGAAGTTTCAGTCTAAAGGTAAGTGTACACACTGTGTGTTTTTACCTTCAGATTTTATTTTATAAGAATGGGCAAAAAGGAGAAAAGACAATTAATCAAGAGTACATGGCAAGCGCAAAGAACTGAATTCAACACCCGGCTCTGAAAAAAAAAAAAGAGTACATTCTGCTGACCTGAGGCAGTGTTAGTGCTATTATATTCTTACTTGAAACATGTACCATACATGGGTTGATACAGACTTCTCCTCTCAAGAGAAGTCAACCTCTGTCATCTTTCAGCCTCTCATCATTTTACATGGTCACTGAATGTCATCTTCTAGTATAACCTTTTTTCCTGAACTACACAAAGGTGCTCATCCATATGCAACACTGCACAGACCCATGAGTGTCTGAGGGTCCCATCACCAGCAGAATGAATTATCACATACAGATCCCAACCTTCTTCAGAGTCTCACCACCCATTCCTCCCTTGATCTCTGATTTCTTAACACAGCCCCTTCTCCATTATCTGTGCTAATGTCACAGGGTGGTAAGAGGAAACTTGTAACCTCAATTTAGCTTTTGAACTTCCCACTTACTGCCCTTTATGTGAGTTGCTAATGAGCAGTGAAGTTGACAGATTGAAAAGTCACCTCTGTCTGCCCTCTGGTATAAGTGTTAATGAACATGAATATGACAAGAGGCTGATAGAGCACTGGGAAAAGAAAGCAAGGGCTTGTCTGACCTGGGTGACTGTAAGCTCTCCTTCATGATTAAGTTTATTTAGTTATTTCTGCTATCCGATGAGTTGAGATTGAATAGTGTACTACTATTTTTGACTTTGTGACCAAGTGTCATTGAATACTTCCAAATCACAGGATTTTTGCTTTTTCAGATAACTCAATGAGGCGTTCATGAAATTTCATAGTTCAGCACTGTAAAACATAACCTTCCATTTCACTTGTGGTATCTTCTAAATTCTTGCTAATGAACCCATATAAACAGAAATGAATTAAAATCTTGAGAGAAAATCATGACTTAAGGCCATCTTTGTTGTCAGGAAATGAGAAGTTTTTTTTTTTAAATAACTTAGCTAGTTAAGTTGAAGTTAGAATCCACCCGGTGGCCTGTGTATATTTTGCTGATGGAACATATCTATTAGAACAAAAATAAATAGCACTGGGACCCAAAGGTTACAGCCATAAAAACTTAGCAGCTCTCCTTTAGATCTAGTTATTTTTGAAAATATTATCCTCACCCTCCAACTCCTCTTCCACGCATCTTTCCTGATTTCTCTTTGGAGGCTGTAAATTCCAAGAAATTACACAACAGGAAACAGATGAAGAAAGCTAGCAATGACACATCATCACATTGAAGATTTGACATTATACTTCGTGTAACCATGAAGGGAACAAACTGAAGAGGCAGAAAAAGATTAAAGGCACCATATCCTTATATAAAAAGTTATTGGACTCCTTTGGGGGAAAAAAAACCTCACTAAATTCTAGAAGCCACCCTACAGACATTTGTGTTAGAGTAGAAATTTGAAGAAATATCATAAAACATCAATGTCGTCCAACTGAAGTTTTGAAGTGTATTTACCTGTATCCATACAATCAAGTGACCAGTTTAAGATGAAACCAAACACTGGCAAATATTAGGATTATTGCAAACTCCTATCATTACAGAATGGGTACATAGATGTAACCCTCACAAGATTTGGAATTGAAGTTCTAAGTTCCGATCTATCTCTTATTCTACACATGGCATTTGACTCTTTAGAGCTCCAGATTGGCTAAGTATGAAATGGGAATGAAAGTTACTCCACCAGATAGCATAAGGAGTAAATTTTCAAATAATTCATGTGAAAGATCTGTGTGAACCAGAGAGAGAGAGAGATTCTAAATATATGAAGCAATGATGAAATTGACATACACTGTCCTCAGTTTTTTTTAAAAAAAAAAGCTCCATTTTTTATTGAGGAATGAAATCATTTTTTAATAACAATGTATTCAAATTCTTCAGCAGTGTCACACAGTTGGAAGATTAAAGATTATTTTCTATGGCTTTAAAACTGGTCCAGGATTGCTACAGGAAAGGAACAGGATTGTTTTCTTTGCAAACCCCAGCTTCTTCTTGTCCTTCAACTCAACTTTCTACCACAACACCTACCTTTTATAAAAATGAAAAAATATTTACTACAGAATACTATTGAATTTCATGAATAATATAAACATATATGCTAAAGCTTCAGTTGTACTTTTGACAGAATGATAACAAATATCTGATGTCTGATTCATTAAACAGCCAACACTGATAGAAGACCAGCACACAGCATCTTAAATCTTTAAAAAACACGATACTGGGGTGTGGGTCTGAAGATATAGTTTATAGTACAATGTTTACCTGGCAGACCCCAGTGTGAAAGAAAAAAAGAAAGGTAAAAAGAGAAGTGTGGAAAGGAAGAGATTGGAGAAGAGAAAAGACACTTCACCTGTTTTAAACATTAACAGAAAACATAATAAATCACACAAAATACAGAAATAATAGTGCTGTGGAGATAGCTCAGCAGCATAAGCAACTGCCTAGCAAGCAAAAGATCCTGAGTTCAATCCCCAGCATGCAGTGCCACTTCACAACCCTCAGCATGCTGTGTTGGCCCCTGAAACCAGGTGTGGTGGTGTATACATGTCATCCCAGGGCTGGGAAGGCTGAGACGGGAGGAGCACTACAAGTCTGAACTACATAGTGAGACCCTATATGAAATACACAATATAGATAGATAGATTGATTGATTTACCTGATACCAAAGAAATAACCAAAAGATAATTAGAGTATAATGTGTATTCTTATCTTTAAAGTAGTTACTCAGCATACAAGATGTGGGCATAAATATTTTCCAAACAGAAGGACTTCCTCAGAGTGAAGAATGACTAAAAAGAAAGTCTCTGCTGCCTCTGTGTATCTCCAAACTCATAAGCAAGGTGAAGAGATTTTAAGAAGAATGAGCAGAAAATTCAATGCTTAAGTTGGTGTTTTGTTATGAAAACAAAGAATGCTGATTAAATTTGCTTAATTAGAAAACTATTGTCTATTAGTCAAGGAGACAAACTATCTCTAGAATACGTTATTGTCAGAAAGAACAATGAAAATGCTTTAGAGAAAAAATAATGCATGAGATATTATAAAATCACTTTTAAGTTCATATTTTAAGCAGTTTCTACAGAATACACTGATAGTCTTATCAAAATAACTATTTTTATTCCAAAACAATTAAAGAATAAACTGAGTTGTACTGTAGTGAAACAGACTTTGACTCTTCCAGCCTTGCAAAAAAAATAGGAAAGGCATTGTTAGTCACACTGTGAAAAAGCAGTACAATTCTTCAAAATTACACAATTGGAGAAATTAATGGTAGTTGTCTATGACCTTAGAATGATCCCAGGATTGCTATAGAAAGGAACTCAGGATTTCTTTCTCTACAAATCCCACCTTTTTTTTGTCCTTCAATGCAAACTTGTGTTGTGTATGGATGAAGGAGACTTTATGGTGTTGTCTCAGATGTAAGATCGTTTGGTTGGTTGGTAGTTTATTGATTGGATTGTTCATCAGCTTGTTAAAAAAGAGTACAAAATTATTTGGAAAGTGAAAATATATTCATAAAGATGGAATAGTTGATAATCAACATAAAAAGAATAAAGCATGTAAAATAATGTATTCTCATTTTTTATTTATTGCACTCACCTTTTTGATTCTTTCATTCTCTATACGAAAAACCATTGGTGAATCTTACCTATGAAAAGCTGTGTTTGCATTCAGATTGCAATAAATAAATTGCTTGGTATATTTGGTAATGTAAAATGAGTCCCTGCCTCTTTCTAGTGAGAGGAGTGAGGAAATCTACAGAATGCAGAGAAGGGTATCATAAAGGGAGACAGAATGGAGGACACTGGTGCCAAAGAAAGGGAAGTTGTGTCATACCCAAAATGTCAGCTAGTGAGTGACACCCAGGACCTTGAAAGTGATTTTATGAGGCCAGGGAAATGGCTCAGTAGAATAAGTGCTTCCCTGGCAAGTGCAAGGGCCTGAGTTCAATTTCAGGTTCTGAAAAAAAAAAAAAAAGTGGTTTTGTGCCCAACAAAAAATTCTGTTCATTATACATGGCCTAGTCTCAGGTACCCTGGTATAGCACCACAAACAGACGAATTTACCAGTGCATCTGTGGTAAGAACAACCATCAGAAAAGAATGGGTGGAACAAGAGAAGGCAGATCCTGCATAAGGAGAAATCCAAGCATCATATGAAAACAGGTGACTGTGTTATTCTTCTAATTCTTCATTTCAATAAATTTGTGTTATTTTCTAAATCAAAGGTATCTAAATTCAAACCCTAATGAAGTTATAAAATATGGAAGTTCTCCATAGCTCAAGTTGACTTTCTACTTAATCAATTATGGTCCAAAATGGTACTATACTACAAGGAGATACTTTGAAAGGGACAGTGCATTATTATAATTATTTTATTATAATTGCTGAAGCTAATATTTTACCATGCCCAATTATAAATTAGCATTTAATAGAAGTATATATGTACGAGCAAAATGAGTGTATTTTGCATTTCATACTACCTATGGTTTCAAGCACCTATTGGGGGTTCTTGGGCTTTATCTGCTGGAGGTAAGTTGAGAATGGTGTATGAAAAATGTGGACAGTGTATGTCTAAAGGAAATAAATGAAATATCTTTAATGCAACATTAATAAGACTTTTTAAATTTTGCTTTTATAAAATAAAAACAAGAAGACAATTTTCTTTTCTTTTTTAAAATTTTATTTACATTTATTTTGTGCTTAATTTATTCCTGCGCCATAAGTTATTATTTCCTCAGTTTCTTCTGGGATATCATTTTCTTCTGTGCAAGTTCCTCCTCTGACTTAGAAACAATTTGTTTCCTTTTAATAAGAACCATCTCAACATGGCAGGGGGTGCTCATGTATTGGTTAATCTGGCCACGAGTTCTGTAAGTACGGCGGAGCACCTTGGGTGCTCTGTTCACCTGGATATGCTCAATAATCAGTGAATCTACATCTAAACCCTTAAGTTACTCTCTGCTTTTTTTAGCATTTGCAGCAAAAACTCAGCACTTTTTTTAGGCCACCGATCATGTGTCCAGCCCCACTATTTAGCCTGGGCACACCTACCAACTCCACCATTGTAAGGCTGGAATGGCACACATTGCTTCTTTAATGTGACATCCTTCAGATACTTGGTGTCTTTCAGATATGCATACCCTTGATGGCCTGGGCAGTTTCACATGTGTTCTTAAAGTGAACGCAAAGATTTGAGGCTCTTGATTTGCATGATTTTGTGGAGTTTTCTGGATCGAGAGAGTAGTGAGCCATTTTCACAGCTCACCTCAGGCCGCTCACAGGAAAAGGACAATTTTTCAGTACCACTCATTAAGGAATATGTGACAAAATTCACCCACCGCAAACAGTAGTCACAAGAAATAAGCCCTGGTTGTTTCCTAGACTAGACCAACACTTGAGTCAAACAGGGCTTTGAGATGAGATCCTATCATTACCGAAAGGATCTCTTGTCATTAAAAGAGAAAAAGAAAATGATGTGCTCTGAAATAATGTCTTTCTAAACCACAAGACCAGGCCTATATAGCATAATTGAATTTATTGTATCGTACATGTAAAAAAAACCTATAGAGAAATCATACTATATTTCAAAGAGTAAAAGCCAGCATCAAGTACTAAATGGAAATTCCACTAATATCTTACTCGATGAAATTTATGGTACATAATTTTTTTAAAAATTTAAGCCAAAGATAGGATACAATATCTAATTTGTGGTTATCTTTTACTAGCTATGGAGATAATATTTTTAAGAGGAAATATTGAGATTCTGCATTAAGATACTCTAGGTTCACTGCTACATTTAAAAGGCTCTTTTATTTATATTGGTCAATACTTTGAAGTATTACCTATAAGAATGCATAACCCTCTACTATAAAATTTATCTTAGTCTTTTTATTATGATAAGATATACACACATAAAATGTTATTTTAACATTTTTAAGTGTACAGTTCAATGGAATCAAGTATATTGTTCTGCACTCATCAGTAATGTAAATAGATCTTCAGATTTACTTTTGTCTTCTGCAATGAAACTCTGTACTCATTAAACACTAACCCTCCATTTTCCCCCACCAGCCTCATTCATGGACAGTACCTTTTTCTTCTAGTTGCATCATTTGATGACCCTAGCTGCCAATGGAGAGATTAAGTGGAATAAAACAGCATTTAATACTACAATCACTTTAAGAAGCATGCTTCAGTTAGCACCATTTTCTGCTTGCTTTCACTCACTGGTTGCATGTTTGGGGATAGCTGTTCTAACAGACATGATGTAATTAGTCTCATATTGTTTTTTTTTTTTTTTTAATCAGTATCTACTCTATGCTCATTCAAGGGATTTTCATGAAAATGACGTCTCCCACAAGATAGCTGAAAAACAATAGCTACTAATGTAAGGAATTTTATAGCTAACTTTAAGTGAATTTTCCTCAACACCTCACATTTACCTCACCATAAATGCAATTTCAGATCTGCCTTTGAGATTTTTTAGACTAAATAGCCAAAAAATAGTAAAGCAAACTCACTGAGAAATTAGTGTCAGAATTCTTGCTTTTTTAATCTGTTTCAGTACTCTGTATAGAGTAAGGAAAATATATCAATAGCGATGTATTATTAAGCCATTTCCATATCTAGAATCATCTGTTATTCAATCTTTTCTAATCCATTTCCATAGAATGAGTCTCAAATTTGACCAT
The DNA here is from genome assembly GCA_004027165.1 of Ctenomys sociabilis. Taxonomy (NCBI): domain Eukaryota; kingdom Metazoa; phylum Chordata; class Mammalia; order Rodentia; family Ctenomyidae; genus Ctenomys; species Ctenomys sociabilis. The sequence goes on along the minus strand of PVKA01005218.1, from coordinate 13,589 downwards.
GGTTTGCATTAATTACATCTTAAACCCAAAGCATATTTGAAATGGTAGCCCATACTGATTGGTCAATAGAGTTTTCTGTAGCAAAGACCAAGGAGTAGAATATTAGTGAGCATATCCAGCAGGGATATCTATTAGGGATTTTTTGGCATATACACTATTCAGTTACAAGTAATAAGTGAGTAACAGCTGCGGAGCAGGACTATTCTAAATAAGTAATTTTATGTTAGTACCTATAAAATCTTGTTTATAACACAGACATGTAACTTTTATTACTTTTACTAGTTTTTATATCTTTCTGTTACTTAAAAATCGACTTTTCCTCTCACCAGTGAAGAAATGCAAAACTAATGTCTAAGAATGTCAAGTGGAAGGCACAACAGTTAGAATGGTGCCTAAGGCTATCACCTACCCAGATTCAACTTCTGGTTGGACAAATCTAAAAACAATTGCACAGTTTTTCCAATGTGCATTGTTCTGACAACTTTCATAGGATGAGGGAACTATTTCCTGGTGTTAGTGGTCAGCAATTCCATCTGATGAATAGGCTATAGAAGTTTTATTCTTAGGCTATAGTAGATTTTCATTTTAGGTATTGTAGTTTTTATCACTATAAATTTGGTTCTCAATAATATCATATATATTTCTCCAAATTTTTTCCATGTCTCTACTTTTATCTTTCATGAAATAAAATTATAATAAATTGTAATATATTTGTTAGTTTATTGTAACACCTGTGTAAGGTCTGGTTTGCTTTGGATCCATAAATTGTTCTCAGTACAGGTCATATATGCATATGTGTGAACCACTACATTTTGAGTGCTACTAAGTATTTATTGGATATAGTAAAGTGCTGATTTTACTTTGCAAAATGCTAGGAATACTCTTAGGCTTTGCTCAAAGGTAGAAGTGATTTACTTGGAAGCATTTTGATCCTATGAGATCTTGCTTCTTGATTTTATTAGAGGGACCATCTCAGCCTTTAGTTAATGGGTTTATAATCTTGTCCCATTACTAAGAAAAGGATCTCCTGAGTAGTTTACACATTATCCTCTGATTTATGAGATTTTTTCATACTGGTGGAAAAAGAATTGCTTCTGGCAATATGGAATCTCCCCCAAACTTTTGTCCTTTCTTGTTGTCTTTCCTCAACACTTGCACCTTCTTCACAAGCATAAGCTAAAGACACCTCCAAGGTCAGAGGGGAAAACTGAGTAGTTCTCCAGGCCTCCTGCCAAGAGCTCTCTCTTGTCTGACACTATTCAGCCTCTACCTCGTCCTGCTCAGACTCCAAGCACCATCCCCTCAATATTAGAAATGCTAGATTCTGCCTGGGTTCCATCGCCCTGAATCTTAACTGGGAGCTGTCTCCTTGGGAGAAGAACCAAGTTGGGGTGATCGGACATCATTCATTTCTTTTCTCTTTGTTGCTATTGTTCTTCATTCTCTGGCATTCAACATCTTGAAAACTATTATTTTATATTTTACATGGTTTTGAGTTTTAAGAATGAGGGTCAATCCAGTCCCTGCTGCTGCATCTGGGCCAGAGGTAGAGGTTCCTGTTACTCTTAGCACTATTATTACAGCAGTTTTTAAAGATTGTATTGTGTCCCTAATGTAAGAAACTGAAAAAGTAAGTAAGATTCAAAAGGTACAATACAATTGGAAAAAGTACAATACCTTGTGAAAGGGAAAGAAACTGCTCAAAAAGAAAAAAACTAGGATAGGGGAAAGCAGAAAAGAAGAAAGGAATATATAATATACAACATAATGGCTATTGTTAATTTCCAGTCATCACAGTTTGAAATTGTTTATACTTTTTGTTTATTATTCTACTTCAAATAAAAAATTAAAAAGCTTTTCCTTTAATCATTCCTCAATCCCTTTAGGTTTTATATCTAAAAGTAATGCAAAGTATTCCTCTACCTGATGACTCAAAAAGCACAGAAAGTACTATTCTATTTTTATTTGATTTCAAATCATTCTTACAACATCAATCAAAGCTAATCAACATCATTCCAGTAAGTACACCGAGCTTAGATTCATCTCATTCCTAAGATTCTTCAAGTTTCTAGTCAAATAGTATTTTTAACTCAAAGAGAGAATAAAAATGTCAGAATTCTGAGACAGCTGCCTCTTACCTTTTTGCCTTGACTACAAACTTTATCATGGACACATCACCTTCATGTGTCTTGAAAGTGAATTAAATTGTGATTTGGTATTGTAAGCTTGCTTCCACCACAAGGAAAAGTTAAAGTTCTCACAATCTGCATAAGTCTACCGGATGGAACTAGAAGTTTCTTATGATTGTACCTAAGCTTAAAACTCCAAAGCAATAGCAAACAATTTTGTTATGAATTCTCCAACAGCTCAAACATTCCAAGCAATTCAAACAATTTTCCCTTCTTGACGTTCTAGGACAAACTTGGGATGGCATACACCTGACTTCTGTGTTAGTTGTGTCTCAGTGAATAAATGGTTCATAAGTAGTTAAAATTATCTGTGGTCAGACTAGATTCGTAAGATTCATACTGAAATATTTCTGCTAGCAGATATGTGCTTTTGTGTTTTCTTTGTGTTCAATCATTACTTAATGTTGTCTGCTGACTGAATTGAGAGATCATGGCTTTCTCTCATAAACCAATATGCAGAATGATGCAATAAGTTAAAATTTATCAAAGGAATGTGTAAAAATACATAATACATGCAATATAATTCTTTGTGGCACTAGAGCATATTATCACTACTTAATGGAAGAGATCAGATAACCTTAAAAATATGATTTTTTTATAATGATATTTCAATTCAAGATACTTTCCAGAAAAAAATATGGAAAGATAAGTTTATCAATATTGAACCTGTTGCTATATGTTTCACTTATGCTATGTCTAATCCCATGAAATATTCTTTGAATTTAAAATCCTGTGGCCAGGTTGGGTAGATTGCTCAGTGGTTTAAGCGCCTGCCTGGCAAGTGCAAGGACTCCAGTTCCATCCCCGGTGTCACATGCCTTGCCTGCCCTGGAACCCAGGGCATGCCGTGCTGGGCCCGAAACTGGTGTTACATGCCTGTAATCCTGGTGCTGGGGAGGCTGAGATAGGAGGATGATGAATCTGAGCTGCATAGTGAGACCCTATATCCAATAATAAATAAATAAATAAATAAATAAATAAATAAATAAATAAATATCCTTTGGCCTTAACCACATATGAAGGACTTTCAAATGTACCGAACTCAGCTCAATGCCTTATATGCAATAATCACTTTATACATATCATGTTTTGCCTACACATCTTCTGTGTTATGTATATTTCAGATCTCAAAAATTTATTCATAAAAATAATGACATTTTAATTTATAATGCTAGTCTCGGTCACAAATAATTTATATTAAGATAAAGCCACACTATGTGTTATACTGGTGGGAGTAACCCAGAGGACCTAAGGTGGAATGGAGGGCTCAGTGCTGCAGCACAGCACAGACCTAGAACAGCATAGGCAGGCAGTGTGGCCAGTGGGGGCTTGGCCATGGGGATGCCCGCTCCATCTTTACAGCTGGGATTTGAGATTCCTTTCTCCTTTGTTCTTCTGCAAGAAGATGTTCTTTAACCTCCTATTCATCTCTTTAGTTGAATATTCTTCTTTCATGAAAATAAGCATTCACAGTGGTGAGGAGATAGCTCAGTGGAATCAGTGTTTGCCTGGCAAGTGCACTGTCCTGGTTTGATCCCCAGTACCACAAAAAAAAAGCACTCAGCATTTTATTCACCTTTTTATAATCTATTATTAATATTTCCTCACAATGTACTTTTCCTGGAGACTAAAAATACAGTGATATTATATTATTTACAATCTTAAGACATTTTCATGATATTTTTGGTATCTAGGTCCAAGTTAGATGTGTTTGGATGAAGTAACCCTATGATAGTCCTAAAGTGTAATCAGATATTTATGACTAGGCTCAAAGGCCTTCCCTAAGTTTATTTGTTTAAATTTTTACAAAGTCCTGCTCACACCCCCTTCTAGACAGAGCTGACTCATTTCTTCTGTGTCAATTATACAAATCAATGAAAATTATTTTTTTTCAGCAGAACCGGGAATTGATCTCAGGTCCTTGGTTAGGATAGATACACAGCTCCATACTCTTAATTCAATAAATCGAGAGGTTTGCTATAATAGTGTTGGAGACAGGATATAATGTCTGCATCTTGTACAATGAATAACCAATATGACAATGATATGCAATGTATTAATTCTTGAAAACGTGCCAGTAATCAGTTGTGAAACTGTCTCACTGATAATTGTTTCTCAATAAAAATATTTTAAAAAATGAAAATTCATAAATTAAGAGTATGTCCATCTGGATGATTCATGACTGAAAAGAAAGAACTTTCTTTTATCTACTTTAATCACCAGAACCAAAACTAGTCAGAGAAATATACAGTCAATATTGAAACAATTAATCTGACTTTCAAGAGTATAACAGTGATTCACTGCTCCCGTAAAAGCAGAATTTCGGACTAAGTGTCTATTCGCATTGACTCCTCATGGAGAACGAGCAGAGTTCATTAGTCACCATCATTTTCTTTCTTAATTTATTCCCAGAGTCCCTAAAAGCTGGAATCATAGAAACGATTGAAAGTATTCTTCAAAACGAGAGTAGCAAATTAACAATGGTTGTTATATTTGCTTTTGTTTATACTATTCAAAATAAAATAAAACTAAAAAAGGGGTTCTTGACAAATTTTATTAAAAACAAAGATGTGCTAAGTAAGGCCCAGAGGAACCAAGTTCTGGTAATCCTTTTACTCAGAAAATGACAGCCAGAAGTATCATCTGGTGACTTTTTCAAGTAGTAATGTCATTTTCAATCAAACAGAGTTCAGAAATTTAAGATAATTCCACTTGTCACTAGCTTTGGTCAGCCTAAGACAGTACTGAAGTCTTGCATGTAAAATATTCATTTCTGTCATTCTAGAAATCAAAATAAATAACAAGGAATTTTTTTTTTAGTTTATCAGTTATATTTTCCCAAGGGAAAAAGTCTGACTGTTTGGGATTTTAGATGACATGTCCCCCTACTTTCTCTCACCTATTATGGTTTAATTCCTAAAGGGCAGCATTTCATCTAAAGATGATAAGGACCCCTAGCTTTGCAATTGCGCATTTAAGTATAATCCTCAGTGGTGTAGTATGAGAGAGCACATTCTGAAGTGAGAAATTCTCCACTAATGTCTGCTCCCATTAATCTCTGATCTGCCTCAACTCCACATGTGAGTGAGAGTAAAGAGAAAAGCAGCAGTTGGATGAAAAGGGAAGTACAGCTGAGCAGCTGCATTCTTTGTACTTTACACTGGTGCTTACTGAAAAGCGCAGCTGTCCCAGCTCTTGGCTTGGCCTCTCTTCCCTTCTGAAGTAGTCCTTGACACCATGGTCCACTTTCCTGGTTCTGGCTTGTCCTCTACCTTTCTGTCTCCTCTGATGATAATGCAGCCCAGAAGAGAGTGGGTAAGTGTTTCAGAGAAAATAGAAATGTCCCAGAGGAAAACGGCTTGGAGAAAAGGAGACCAAGAGGTTAAGGAAGACTCCTTTGTGGAAACGTTTGGGCTAGAATCTGAAAGAGATAAGTGGGGCCTGGGGTGATAGCTCAGTGGAATAAGTGCTTTCCTGGCAAGTGCAAGGGTCTGAGTTCAATCCCCAGTTCCAAAGAGAGAGAGAGAGAAGTGCTAAGAATTCAAAGACTGGAGAAGACTATTCTTATGGAGGGAACAGAAAGTGCAAACCTGAAATTGGAGTGAACTGAGGGATGCAATTAAGTCTGAGATAGCTAAAACCGTGAAAAAAGAAAATTAGGCCAGAAAAGTTAGCATTTCGTCATATGAGATAATGTTCAACTTATGTAACAATATGCACCTCTTACAGGAAAATTTCAAGTAGTGATGTGACATGATCTCATTTATGTTTTGAAGAAAAATCACTATATAGCATGGAGAATAGTCACTTGGAATCTTTATATTAATCAAAAAATGATGTGGTGAGGGTTTCCTAGTCCATGCTGCTGAACAGTCCAAAAGAAAAAGGCTTCAGGCATGGTCTAGATGGTTATTTTATTTCATCTCTCACCTCTCTGAAATTCTGTTTTTTCCTTTTTGGCCTGCTCTGCCCACCCTAAGGGCAGGGCTGGCATAGTATGTGGTTCAGGGGTTGGAACCACAGTCTCTTGAGCCTGCCTACGTTTCCCTAAAACAGGTACTTTAAACCACTGAGCTATCTTGCTGGCCCCCTTTGAAATTCTGATGCTTCATCTACTATGATAGCTTCATTCTTAGGCTGGCTGTGTAAAATATCTTGTGGATAATGTTCTACCTCATGCTGTCTCTTTTACTTCCAGGAGACAACAGGACAGTATCCTCTGAACATATGGGAAATGTACTAAATTTTGCATTAATTGAACCACATTGAAGTAGTTCTTTAGCCAGATAAATGTCAAGAACTGATTGGCTTGGCTCTAGCTTGTCACAGCTGATTGTTGCTATGATAGGACTTGGATTGTCCAGTCAGGTTAAGTCACTGGACTTCCCCTGGGGTCAATCCTACATAAATCACATAGCTACCAGTGTGTAATGAGGTGACTGCAGGTTATCAAGACAACTGCATCAACTAGAGCAGGAAGAGAGAAGAGCAGAATTAGATAGAATCTTTTGACCTGAATCTCCATTAAGAGCAGAGTGTGGCTTGACCTGGCATGGTGGCAGTTAGGTAGAAAGTAGATGGACAGTATGTTTTGAAGGCAGAGAAAATGGGACTTAGAGCTAGTTTGGAAAGGGTGGAGTTTGTGTTAAATTTTAAGTAGGAAAATCAAGTTAGAAATCACTGCATCACTTCCACTTCTACTCCTGTTCCTCTTCCAGACCAAATAAAGACCAAGAAAGCCATGTGAATGGCAAACCCAGCTCCAGCTCACTTAATGGCAGAGAACAAGTTCCTGTGCTTTTTTATTCAAGGCATCAATGTCCAGTCAGACATCAAAATATGAAATAACTCTTTTGCTATTTTTGAAATAAGGAAGAAATGAAATTGTATCGTACCCAGAATTTGTTAATCATGCAGACCTCAATTTAACCATCTTACACAGAGCTCGGGTTCTTTTTCCCATGTCCTAGATTTCTCTCTGATACAGAGACCCTCCTATTTTCTTCCCCAGATTCTTCTCAATATATTACATTGGTAAGTTTTGTACCTGGGTGATTTAATTTCATTTCACATGCCAATCTCTTTCACAGACTTAGAGATTTGGAGTAAAAGAAACTTGTTTCAGGAAATTCAACATGTGATGCTCCACACATTCCATGTTATACACTGACATAACAATATTAAGATCGTCACTTGGACAGGATAATCAAGACTTAGATTCAGTACTGTGTACCGAATCACCTACTCAGTTAAGGGGAGTTATGATCCCAGTTGTGTTTCATTTTGTTCCAGCCTCAGTTCTTCCATCACCTCTGTCTTTCAGTGTGGGGATGCCCACCATGGACCCAGGTGGATGACCCAGTCTAGGATGCCCACAGAGATTGTGAGGAAATTCCAGGAAGCCAACAGAAGGGCTCTTTCCTAACTTTAACTTGTCCATGGCTTTTTTGGATTCCAAAGAAACATTTTTTTGTGAAGAAAGGAGAGGATTTTTTTAAAAAGTAAATGTTTGTCCTTCATCACTACCCCCTGTCAGTTCTACTCCTCCTGACCTCCATAGGAGTCTCTGCTTGAATGTGCACACCCTTGATAACTGTCCTGTGGCTAGGAATGAGAATCATGCCCATACAGTGGCAGGAGGGAAAGACCACAGCAGTAGTAATACATTTCCTAGCACTTTCATACACACTGATTCTTTCATTTGGTCTTTCAGCAAGCCTGTAAGATAGTTTTTATTCCCTATTTATGAGGAAACTGCATCTCAGACAGGTGAAGGGACTGATCCAATACTGTTTGTGCCAGAAAGCATACATTTTATTGAAATGTATGCAAATATATGCTTCAGAGTGAGGCTTTCATGCAAACCAGGCAATTTTAATTTTCTTTTTCCATCCTAAAAACAGCCTAATGTCTAAGGTGGTTACTTCATGAGCAACATTTTAGGGAAAAATGAGCATGGAGGTTGCATAGCAATTATCATAAAGCCATCTAAAGATGCCCAGATTTCCCATTTGCAGACAGCATTAGAGGAGGAGGCAGCACCTAGATGTGAATGGCTCTGAATACTAATGCGCTCATTGTCTTCCATGCCCCCATACATCCTGGACCTACCGCCCCAGCGTGGAGGTGCCGGGAATGTGTGAGCTGCTCTCCCCTGCTGTCTTTCAGGGACAGCCTTCAGGTCACGTTATTTTCAGCCAGGCTGGCACGGGTTTCCTTCTCACCCTGCAGGACCTCACACTGTCATCTGTCAAGAGCCTCCTCCACATTTCAAAGCTGATGAAATTCACCCAGACTATTTGTGGCAAGCATTTGAAAGGAGCAAGATGCACAGAGCAAACTGGAGTTCATTTGTGCAAAGGGTATTTATTGAGCACATACCATTTTTTGCACAAGATCCTGAAAGTTAACTAAGGCTGTGGATAATGAGGCACTTAAATTTTAATATATCAAAAGATTGTGTGTGTGCAGTTTTAAAATAATGGAAATGTTATTGTCTCGTGTTCTATTAGAAAATATCTTCAAAAGCAAGAACTATTCCTGTTATATTTTCCTTATCTTTCTCAGAATCTAGTATAATAAAACCAGATAGATGCTATCCTCTGATTCAATACAACAAATCAGTATGCTTAAATGAAAGGGGAGTAAATGTGGAGTTTTGTCTTTCTGATTTATTCATTGTCCTTTCAGATGAAATAGTTAATTTTCTATCAAAGTGACAAAAAAGGTGCTACTGTGTGGGAAAATTGAATAAAATTTAAAGTACCTCTTTAAATTAGTATTAGTACAAATAATAACTAACATGGTAGTACATCATTTTATTCCAAATGTACTCACATATAGTTTTGTTGAAAACCTAGACTAAACTCATTCTTTATATGTAAAAAGTATTTATTTTGAATATAGGTGTTAGACTTCAGAAATTGTTTGCTTGATTGAAATTTTACCAAAGGATTTTGAAGAGAAGTTATTAACAAATTCTAAGTGATTACTTCTTCACTGAAATAGCTATTTTTTCCTTAACCTTATGGAATGGATCTCCTTGGATAAATTCTTTTTCTCTTTTCTACATCTTATATTTTCACCAAAAAGCCCAGTTTTCTAAAACATCCTTGTCTAATGAAAGAGACCTTGGCCACATGTTCTTCATTCACTTTACAACCCTGTAAAAGCTGAAGAGTAACCAAATCAAAAATAAAGAACATTCTAGAACATTCTTCAAAAAAGTTAGTGATGCAAAAAAATAAGTGAAAAAAGGCTGCTGTAAATTTAAACAGATAAAAAAGATACCAACAATCACAACATGTGAAACTTGATTAGATTCAGGATTTTAAAGAGGCTGTAAAGTTATACTGTGAACACAAATAAGAAAGTTTATTTGTGTTCACATTTAATGATATGAAATTATTTTCTCAAGTAAAGGAAATGATGGTGTTAATTATATTAGGCTCGCAAACATTTTTTCCGGATTCAAAAATCTCCAAAAGAAAACATTATAGAGATAGGAGCCCACAGAGGAAGAAGTCATTGAACTACACCGGAGTGTGCACAAGCAACACCTGGGTATGGCTGACCCCAGTACTAAATGTGTGTGTATGGCACTGCAAAGAGGACAAGCACCGGGGGCAAGCTTTGCCAGTGCTTACCTTTAATCGGAGACTGTGTTACTGAATGCTCCATAAACAAAAATGTGCATTTAACATTTTCCAGTGGTCCTTAACAAGTGGTGACCCCATACCTAAGTTCTCACTGGAAAAGTGTAAATGTGCTTTATATATATTAGGTATGTCTATGCTAGATGATAGAGACACAACAATGAAGGAAAGCTTGAGGCTTGCCTGCACGCTCCGTAAGCAGACCCATAGATTGCATGACCATAGTCTTATGTACACAAGAGCATGGTTGAGAGTAAAAGAGAAGATGGTTGTAATAATTTAAAGTATATAATGTAAAAATTATTTGCCTCATTGGGCAACCATTTGTGTTTACTGAATTGTTGGTGCAACTTTGCTATGTGGGTATTTCTATTCAAAACTTGAAAAAGACTGCTGGCCCAAGTGAAAACCAACTAGAGATGAAACCCATTGTTTTCTGTGATGCATATAATCAGTAGGTGTTTTTTATCTGCAGGAACATGGGGGATGTAGCCACCTGGGAATATGCAGAAGCAGGTTTCATCCATGTTGGCCCTATATTAGTTAAAGAAATGCTTCATTTTTATTGACAAATGACATTTAACATTTATATGCAATAGTGATTTATTTCTCTATTTCATAATACATATGATATGAAAAATTAAATTTAGGCAGAAGGCTTAGATTCAGGAGTTTATTCAGAGAACTAAGTTCTCTTTCTGTCCTCCTTGTTCTCAACAAAGCTGGGTTGCTAGTTTGTCCACGTACTAATTCATCAGAAGGAAAGAGGACCAGAGCATGAATAATTTTTCTAAAATAGAAAGTTATAAAGGCAGGTGCATTTGCACTTTGCCAGTGAGAACTTAGGTATGGGGTCACCACTTGTTAAGGAACACTAGAAAATATAGATGAAGACCAGGATTGGCTTGGAGAATCTATATTGTTCCTATTTTGGTATATGTGTGGCTGAAGCGAGCACTGCATGGAGAATCTGAAACCTTCCTTGGGAGCTGAGATGGCAATTGAAACTCGACATGGTGGTGCTCACCTGTAATCCCAGCTCTTGGGAGGTTGTAAACAGGAGGATCACTATGAGTCTGATCTACGCAGTGACACCCTATAGACCCTGTCCTAAAATATAAATAAATGAATAAATATAAACGAAACCTTCCACATGTATCAAGCAAGTTAATAGGAGGAGAGGTGATAGCTAAATTAATTTATTTATTTATTTATGTGTATTTGATTGTTACAGGGTCTCACTATGCAGCTCAGATTCATAGTGATCCTCCTGTCTTCAGCCTCCCCAGAGCTGAGAATACAGGTACGCACCACCATACCTGGACTCTATGGCCAGCTCAGCCCACCCTTGAGGGCAGAGCTGGCATGACACATGGTTCAGGGGAGCAAACCGCGGTCCGTGCATTTGCCTAAGTGTGCCTATGCAAGTGCTCTTAGTTTTCTGAGCTATCTCACTGGCCCTAAATTTATTTTTTTAACTTAATTAAATTTTATTTTAAAGAGTAAAAACAAAAACAAATTGCAAAAACAAGAACAGAAACAGAGTAACATACAACATTGATACAGATTTTCAAATCAAGAATAGCAAATTAAGGGCCAGCCAAATAGCTCAGTGGATTAAAGAGCCTGCTTAGGCAGACACAGAAGAAGCTGAGGTTCAATCCCCTGCGTGCCTTGCTGGCCCCACCCCTGGAGCACACTGAGACGGCAATTGAGACTGGGCATGGTGGCACATCTTCAATCCCTGTTCTTGGGAGGCTGAAAACAGAAGAATCACTATAAATCCAATCTACATAGTGAAATCCTGTAGACCCTATAGACCCAATAGACCCTGGACTAAAATACAGAAAAAAAAAAAAAAACAAGAACAGCAAATTAACAAGGGTTGTTGTATTATATACTTTTATCCTCAAATTTGTTGCTCAGATTAACATATAAAGAATTGCAAGATGGGACAAACAATTGAATATTAACACGCTTTCAATAAACTTTTTTTTACCATTTTACTTTATTACTTTTTAATTTACTTTAAAGAGAGTATGATACTGCATAAGACATTAGAAAAGATACACATTTAGAAGAACAAGATAAGAAATATTCAGCTGTGGCTTTTGTAGTGCACAGTGCTGTATTCAATGTAGTTGCCCCGATTGCAGATATCAGCATATAGAATTAGTCAAAGTCAAAATTTTGAACATTAGCTGCTATTTTCAAAAGCCTGATGGAAATTGGTAATACAATCATCTGAGCTATGATTTCCCCCTTCCTTTTTCCATTCCCTCATCTACATTATTTATTCCTTCTATTCATTTTCTTTCCATTTTACTATATCTATTATACCTTTCAGATTTTACTTAGTCTTTCAGGCTCTTACACTAGGGAAATAATGTGATACTTATTCATGTGGGTGTGATTTATTTATAAGTATAGCCTCTAGTTGCATCCACTTACCTATAAAGACTTCAGGTTTGTCTTTCCTTATAGCTGAGTAATACAGCATTATATAAAAATCCCATACCTTTTTTCTATTCATTCCTCAGTTGATAGGCATTTGGGTTGTTTCCAAAATTTGGCTGTGACAAACTCTGCTGCTATAAACATGGGTGTACATTTATCAGTTCTTTTGGAAAAATACCCAGAAGAGGAATAACTGGGCCCTCCAATCCTACTTTGGGGGATGAGTTTCTCCACCAATTTCCATAGTGGTTATAGTTTTCTACATTCCCACCAAGAGTAGAGAATGACTATTTTTTCCCCAAATCCTCTCCAGAGCTTATTACTAGCTGATTCATTGATGACAATCATTGTTTCTTGAGTGAGATGCAGTCTCAGTGTCATTTTAATTTGTATTTCTCAAATATCCAGTGCTGTGGAACATTTTTTCATGTATTTATTTGCTATTTGTATTTCTTCCTCTGTATTCATTTCAGATGTCTATTTTTTTATTGGATCTTTCAATTTTGAATAAAGACTGAATTTTTAGTACATTATATATTCTAGATAGAGGACCTTTGACTGAATGTTGGCTAAGAGTTTTTCTCAATTAGTAAGTTCTCTTTTCACTCTGTTGGTGATTTCTTTTGATGTTCAGATACTTCTTCATAAGATGAGATCCCAGTTGGTGATTCTTTGGAGTGTTTCCCATGCAATTTGGTTTCTCTTCATGAACCTTATCTTCAAGATTTCCACCTACTTTCTCTTCCAGGAGATTTAGTGTTTCTGTTTTAATGTTTAGATTTTTAATATATTTTGACTAAAGTTCAGTGCATGGTGACAGACACGTACACAGTTTTAGGTTTCAGCATGTGGAGAGCCAGGTTTCCCAGCACCATTTATTAAAGAGATTATCTTTGTTCCAGTGAACATGCTTGATCCCTTTGTCAAAGATAAAGTGGCAAAGTGCATCTGTTGCTGTGTCTGCATCTTTTAGTCTGTTCCATTGATCCTCACCTGATCTTCTGCCTATAACATGCTAATTTTGTCACCGTAGCTTTGTAGTATAATTTCAAGTCAGGAATTGTAATGCCTCCTGTCTTGCTCTTGTCCAGGATTGATTTTGCGGTTCTAGATATTTTCTGATTCCATCTTAGGAATCTTGTCTCTACATCAGCAAGGTACCTTGATGGTATTTTTATAGAGATTGCATTAAATCTTCTAACAATTTTTGGAGTGTGAGACAGCGTGGCTAACTCCGCCATCTTCCTCCATCCTGCCGCCAGCCCAACCCCAGAGACCAGCCAGAGAC